>JAMFLO010000241.1:0-52778 GCA_027475765.1 Paralagenidium karlingii
AAACTGATCTTTCGATCAGAAGAGCGCAAGCTCTTGTTGCATACGCTTCCTCAAGCAACACACAGTGTAAGCCTGTGTTGGGACTCAAGTCCCATTACAGTTTCTGCCGAGGAGTCTCTGGAGACTTTGGCTTTGGAGCCACCTCCGGTGTGTTGGCGATCTGCCGCGATGGTGCCCATCGATTGCCTTCCAAGACGCCGTGGACGACGTCTGCCACGGTCGGCTCCGCATACGTGTTGCCGCGCACCGGAATTGGTTGCACTGAGTGATTGTCTTCACTCTCGGGTATCTCAGCTCACAACCGTTTTTCAATCCAACAGATCGGATTCCCGATCGCTCCGATTTGCGAGACACGACGTCCGGCGAATCCGCGCCGCCACTTCGCTTTTAGTGGAATCTTTCACCTAAGTGGGTGAGGATGTAATGGGCCTTGCCCTATTACATGAGGCTCATACCACATTACACTTTTGTATTTTTGGATCTTTATCCTTAGTGTGTGCTACACCATTGGGCGGTTGAGAAACCCCCAACTATAACCATTGCAACTGATCTCTGCTCAGAGGAGCGCCGCCGCTCTTTACTCGTTGCAACAGCTTCCTCAAAAAACAGACAGTGCATGTCTGTAGTGGGATCTCCACTAAGGTCCCATTACACCTGGTAGCACTTTGTCGTCCGTCGGAACGACCACGAGATGCGCTCTACCGAGAACGACCCGTGCAATGACCTCCAATGTTTGAATCTCCAAGACACTCTGCTGGCCAACTTCGACGACTTCGAGCAAGGTAGCAGTATTCAAGAGTCCAGTCCATGGCCCAAGAAGCTTTTCATGCTAATAATATCCACAGGAAGACAAGAATCGAGCGGTGGTGCAAGGTGCAACGAAGCCCTGGTGAGTCTGATGATGAGCCCACGTACCAGTCCAAGGACAAACGAGATGATCACCAAGATCCCCAACTCAGCAGGTGCATCGGTGCGCAGCCACCTGGTCTCGTCTCCAGTAGCGTTGGACGATCGAAACGCAAGTCCGACGAGTCGATTTGCTCGCCACAGATCCAACTCAAAGTCCCGACGTTCATCCAATTCTATTGAGGCCGCCAGCGCGACTTTCCACTTGCTTTTGTCATCGACGCCTTTTCTGCTGTGTTGGTGGACAGTGTTCATCGTTCATATCGCCGACATTGTATTTCTCTCTTGCACGACGTGGCTGTACTACTGGTTTCTCAACGGTGGGCCGTTTGCCCAATACCTGCTCGATTCCGTGAGCATCGATTTGAGTTATTCGGCTCTCGGTGCTCTGAATTGGGGGTTTGCAAGTGTTGCTGGTTTGCATTGCTTGGCGGTACTTCGCACGGTCTCCAACTCCATTCGCGCGAGACGACTCATCTTCTCGCTCCAGCGCCATTGTTCCCGCCAGGTTGTTCCTATCAAGGAGTTCACAGCTGAAACAGTAGCTTCCACACGCTCCCGTCGTCCTGCCGAAGAGATCCCGATGGCAAGATACGGTCGGCGCTTGGTGGGTCGAGTGTTTCATCGGATCTACGAGCTTGTGATCACCAAATGCATCAAGCAGGTGTTTCTGATTGACGGAATGTACTTTGACCAATTCTTCTTGGTGCATGAGTGTTTTGAAGTCACCAGCCAAGTGTACCAGGCGTATCGAAGCAGCATTTTCATCTCCACGAGATGGATCAACAACTTGATCGTCACCATGGTCTTTATCAACTGCTTGTCAACACCCACAATTCATTGGTTGATCCCAGGGACAAATCCATCGCTGCGACGAGTCGTGAGTGTGACCGTTAGTTCATTTCTCAACTTTGTCAACAGTGTGGTCATCCCGTTGGTCATTTTCCTGCCGTACGTTCACGAATACGATCCAAGCACTCACTATTTTTCCCATGTGTTGGTTTGGAATGACGTCTGGTGGGTGAAAGCCGTCAGTGAGAATGAGCAATTGTTTGTGACGTCGTATCTTGATTATGTCACAACGCTTCTGCCTCACTGGAGCATTTTCAACTGCTTGCGAGTGTGTGAAAGCATGTTGAAACGTCAGGCCAGCACCACCAGCAACGACTCCATCTCGGTTGTTCCGAATCAATTCGCACCATCATCACCAAAACCACCAAGCTCTGCGATGCTGCCTTCCTCCTCAAAATGCTCCACGTGTGCCATCAGTTTCAACCGTCTCGTGTATGCATCTCTGGTCCTCTCAGGATGCGTCGTGCTGGGAATTCACATTGATGCCCAAAGCACCAGGGAAGTACTCGGCTGCCGACTTCATGCCACTCCTTGGCTTGGACACAATAGTTCCTGTACCGTGTTAAATATCAACTGCTATCGACGCGGGATCGAGGGAAGCCAGCAAGAGATTCACGAGATCTTCAAGGAGTTGAGCTCCGATACGCTGTTCACCGTGATTTTCACCCACTGCCCTCGACTTCAGATGCCTCCTTCGTTTCGTGGCATGAAGCGTCTCCAAGTGGTGGAGATATACAACTGCACACTGGATCAATGGGATGCATCTGCTTCCATTCGCCAACAAGATCTTCCTGCCGTGAGCTACATTACAATCTCTCGCAGTGTCATCCCCACCATTCCTCCTGGAATGCTGGACGTGGAGATGGCATCTCTGGGGATAGAGATCGTATTTTTCGAAACCAACGTGTCGTCTTTGCCTTCAACAGTGGCTGCACCCTGGGCCGGCGTTTGGTCGTTGTGGTGTGTGACGTGTCAATTGAAAGAGTTCCCACGAGAACTTTCGCTGATCCAATGGATCTTTCCCGACAATCCGCTTGGGTCTATCGACCTCAACGTGTTTGATCTTCCTGGGATCTACTTCTTAGATTTCTCCAGTACTTTGGTGTCGGATTTGCCCAACGAAACGTCTAGCACGCTCGACGAGCTTCGATACTTGCGGTTGGAGCATTCCCAGGTGAAAGAGGTGCCGTTGTTCGTTCGCCAATGGTATGCAGATAGCATTCGAGAAAACAATTTGGTGTTCCACAGTCTGCACGGAACTCCATATTGTTCGAAAGAAATCAGCAAGGACGACGTCGACCAGATCGAGTACCAACAACAAGTGTGTGCGCACGATGATCGCTGGGGCAAGCAGTACTACCCCATCGAGATCATTGAGCCGCAACGAGAGCTTTGATTGAATACCCAACGAGGCTGTTTCCAGTAGCTGTCGCGATGATAAACAGATTGTTGTTGATACCATGAAGTGTTGGAAGTCATCAAAGGTGGCTACCACATTGACACCATTCTCACCAAACTTGTCTGTGGCGTTCAAGCACACAAACAGTCGTGGTCGATCGATGATACAACAGAGTGTCGGTATCTCCCGCGATCACCACGAAGACGTTTCAACGCTTCCGATCGGAACGTCGTTGTTCGCCTTTCTTCTCACTGTTGGTGACTTCCTGTCTGGACTATTTCACCACCGTTCGACGGCATTGGAGACTTCTCAATTGCTTGCGGGTCTGTGCAAGCATCGTGCATAGTAGTGTTAACAGAACCAAGAGTCTCGACTTGGTCACACCAACTTGCGCATCCACATCCACACACTGCGCCAAACCCATATATATCAATCCCTCAACTTGCTTCATGAGGCCCGCCGCCGTTCTCGTATTGTTCACGGGTTGGTGTCGCATGGAAATGGCGTTTACTATTGTTTCTTGCTCATTTCAGGTGTCGCTGTGCTTGGAAATCACATTGTGGCGCAAAGCACGAAGCATCTTCCTGGATGTCGACTGTGCATGACCATATGGCTTGGTCATCACAGGTCCTGCGCACTGATGGAACATAAACTGAATTCGACGCGGAAGCGAAGGAAACCCCACAAGAGATTTACGATTTTCTCCATTAACTCAGCTCCGACTCGATGTTCACACTCACCTTTACCCATTGTCCAAGGCTTCAAATGGATTCGTCCATTCGAAGAAGCAGGAAGTATCTTTGGCATAGCCTATACGCTGCGAGTCCTCTCAACCACTTGATCTCTTCCTTAGCAGCAATTGGTTTACACAAATCCCACAAAAGGAGCACACCAAAGATGCCTTTTCAGCCCTGCAACCCATGGACCCTTGGTGTTGGTTTCTCGATCCATGTCTGCCCAGAACTCCAATCCACGTCCCACTACGCGTTTTCACATGCATTTGCCACCAAGAGAGTTTTGCTGTGCTGGTGGACATCGTTGATCGCACATCTTGCCGATATGGTCTTCCTCGTGTTCACGGCTCGGTTGTGCTACTGGCTGCTGTACAGCGGACCTAACGCACAAGCCCTGCCTGATTGATGCTGTGCCCATGCAAATCGGTTATTCGGCTTTGGGGGTTTGCGATTGTTGCGATTCCTTATGGATTGGCCATTCTACGACTTCTCTTTCGCTCGTTCCAGGCCCAACAACCTTTGTTCTTTCGATCAAACCATACGACTGCGCAGGCTTCTTCTCGCCAAGTCTCCGAAGCTCCAGCACATCCTTCCGCACGACTTTTATTCACCTTTAAGGCGCCCAACTCACAACAAGGTCGAGCACAGTTATGCAGCCGGTTGCGTCAAGTCTATGAACTTGCGATGACCAAATGCGTTCATCCAGTCTTCTCGATCGAAGGAGAGTACTTTGACCAATTCTTGCTGGTGTACCAGAGTGTCGAAGTCTCGAGCCAGATCCACCAGGCGTACTGGGGCAGCCTGTACATTTCTACAAGATGGATCAACAATCTCATCGTCACCATGATCTTTCTCAACTGCACGTCAACGCCCTTGATCCACTGGTTCGTTCCAACCACCAAAACGCCGCTGCGTCGACTCGTCAGCGTGACGGTCGGCGCGTTTCTCAGCGTCGTCAACTCGGTGGTGGTTCCGTTGGTCATCTTCATGCCATATGTTCGTGTGTACGATGCCACCACGCTCTTCTTTCCGCTTGCACTCATCTGGGATGATGTCTGGTGGGTCAGAGCGATCAGTGAAAATGAACAAGTAGTTGCGACGTCGTCTTTGGACTATTTCACCACCAGTTTACCGCATTGGAGTATCCTCAACTGTTTGCGCATCTGTGAAAGGAAGCCAGCAACAGATTCGCGACATTCTTACCCAGCTCAACTCTTCACGCTGATCATCTCGCATTGCCCCAGGCGTCAAGTAGATTCATCGTTGCGAAAGATGGATCATCTACAAATGCTCGAGATCTACAACTGCACGTTGGACCAGTGGGGTGCCTCTGCTTCGATTCGCCAACAGGACCTCCCCGCATTGACTTCACCGACCATTTCTCGCAGCCAGGTGACTTCGATTCCACCTGGTGTGTTGGATGTAGACATGGCTTCGATGGTGATGGAGGTGATCATCTTTGAAACAAATGTGACTCCGCTGCCTCCCGCAGTGGTCGAGTCTTGGGCAAATGTCTGGTCGTTCTGGTGCGTATCGTGCCATTTACATGCATTTCCAGAGCAACTCTCGTCAGTGCAATTGTTTCTGAGTGGGAAGCCCATGACTTCAGTTGACATGGACAAAATTCAAGGTCGCGAACTGTTTCACCTGGACTTTTCGACCTCATCACTTGCTCGTGTGCCAAATGAAACCACTGATACGCTGGACGAGTTGCGGTATCTGCGTTTGCAGCACACCAAATTGATCGAAGTGCCATTGTACATCCGCGAATGGTTTGCGCAAAGCACCAGCCAGAGCATTGCCATTTGGCATCGTTTGTATGGAAGTCCGTACTGCGCCAAACCAATCAGCCAAGATGACACTGAGCAAATCAAGGACCAGACGCAAGTCTGTGTCCAGGATCCGTTCTGGGCCACTCATCAGTACCCAATTGAAGCGATTGAACAACAACGGGAGCTCTGTGACTGGTACTCGTCGATCGCGATGCATGACATGCTCTTACCAAATGATTGTTCATGGCTGTCAAGAGCTGGAACCGCCTGCTGTTTGATGGAGAACGTAAAGTCGACGGCCCACCAGTCAGCACCTAAAATCAACGAGCACGTTGCATTGTTGCACTCAATGACTTGGTTCCGAAAGATCCTTGCCATAGCATCATATCAACAGGATAATGGAACTTGACGGCACGCGCTGGGTGAGATCCAATTATAGTGCTGCGCGGAAAACGCCACCTTGACGTCTGTTGAGACCTCAAGTGACCAAGCAGAGCAGTAAACAGAGTCGAACGAATTCCAACTCTCCACTACGAAAGCCAGTTGCTCCACGCCAGAAGATGAATCGCATTGCTGAGGTCGAATCAATACCAGTCGACCACAGCACGACACGCCAGTCAACCTCTTCCGCAAAACGCCGTGCCCCCCACAGACTGTTCGCGACCATCAAATCCAAGTCGCTTGCACAAATACACCGTCAACAAGCCAATGCTTCCCATGTGGTTCACGTGGTGATTCCTCAAGTGTTGATCGTAGCTTGTTGGTGGGCTGTGATTGTCTTCCATGTGTTTGATATCGTGTTTCTTATCGCCACAACGTGGTTGTACCGTTGGTTGTTGTACGAGACACCAAACGTTCACGACATCCTGAGCTTTCTCAATATCAGCATCAGCGATCAAACCATGGGTATCCTGATTGGATTCTTTGCTGTCATTGCTGGGTTGCATTGCATTGTGCTGGTCTGCACGGTGAGTCGGTCGGTTCAAAGGCGAAGACAGGTGTTCAGCACGCTTGGGCGCTCGCGAGTGACCAACTCCACCTCGGCCGTTGCGCCGCGATCCACAAACCGCCACCTGCAACAAGAACGCATGCACACAGGCGTGTTCACCAGGTCCCTCACGCTCAAATATCGCTTTGTCATGAGCCACTACATTCTCCCGCTCTTCTCAATCGATGGCGAGTACTTTGACCAGTGTTTTCTGATTCAGGAATTTGCCGAAGTGATCTGTCAAGTATACCAGGCCTACAACAGCAGTGTCTCCGTGGCGTCGCGATGGATCAACAATTTGATGGTATCCATGATCTTTCTTAACTGTGTCTCCACGCCATTCATCCATTGGTTTGTGCCGGTCTCCAAAAAGCCTCTTCGACGACTTCTCAGTGTGATCATTAGCTCGTTTCTCAATTTTGTCAACTCGTTGGTGATTCCAGTCATCATTTTCATCCCATACATCCGAGCGTATGACCTGAGTATCGCGTATTTTCCAGCAAACTGCATGTGGAACGACGTATGGTGGGTGAAAGCGATCCGAGAGAATCAGCAAGTGCTCGTGACTTCCTATGTCGACTTCATCACCACGTTATTGCCGCATCTCAGTCTTCTCAACTGCCTCATCATCACCGAAACCATCCTCTTTCGCCATGTCCCCATCACCGTCATCTCTCCAAAGTCGGTGCTGGTCGTTCCCGTGTTGTCTTCGGACTCGTTTTCAACTCCAAAATCGACGCTTCCACAAACACATCTTCATCCCCATAGAAGCGGTTACAGATGTTTCCAAAGCGCGCGGACAGCAATCAACTTTGTGGTGCGTTGCTTCCTGGTGCTTTCAGGAATTGCCGTGTTGGGCATTCACATTGCCGCACAGAGTCCCAAGCAATTGCCAGGTTGCAGACTGCTAGCAACACCCTGGTTTGGCACCAACCACTCGTGCGCCGTCATGAACGTCAATTGCTACCGACGCGGCATCCAAGGTCATGCACACCAAATCGACGTCATTTTGAGCCAACTCAACAGCGAGACACTCTTCACTTTGATCTTCACCCATTGTCCCGCGCTCGAAATGCCTCCAAGTCTGCGGCAACAACACCGCTTCCAGGTTCTGGAGATTTACAATTCCACGTTGGTCAACTGGCGTGAAGATGCCTCCATTCGTCAACAGGATAATGAAGATCTGTACTTTGTCACGATCTCCCGCAGCAATCTGTCGGGGATTCCATCTGCACTTCTGGACAACGAGCTGCCCTCGTCACTGTACGAGATCATCATGTTTGAGACGAATCTGACCGAGGTACCGACTGCAGTGGAGCAAGCGTGGCGGTTTGTGGGGTCGTATTGGTGCACGCATTGTGCATTGACCCAACTTCCTGCGTTTCTGCCAGCGACCCAGTGGACGTTTGAGAACAATCTCGTATTGTCCATCGACTTTGACGTTTTTGGCGCTCGTCAAGCGCATTCCCGCGATGAACTCCAGTTGCTGGACTTGTCTGGATGTCCATTGACCCAGCTCCCCAACGAGACAACTGCATCGCTGGACCAACTCACATTTCTGGGATTGGAGTACACGCAGCTAAAGCAAGTGCCCAAGTACATTCGTGATTGGTATCATAGGAACATGGCTCAAGGCAACTGGATTGACCATAGTTTGTATGGAAGTCCATATTGCGCCAAACCAATCGGTGACCAAAGTGGGTCCACGCCCATCGACCAACACGAAGAAGTGGTGTACCAGCAAAGCGTTTGTGCAGAAGATCATTTCTGGGCTTCAGCTCCTTACCCCATTGGCATTGTGGAACCCCAACGACTGCCATAAATTGCCATCCAAACCTGTGTTTGATCCTCCAGTCCACAAAGATCATTTTATCTCCACGTTCTGACGGTGGGAATCTCTTGATGGGGTCCGCGGGCCACGATAAACCATGACAACCCATGGTCGTGTGTGCCATTCGGATGAGTCGGCCAGTGCGATCGATGGCTTTGGACGAGTCTCGAACGAAGAGGAAGACGAGATGAGACTTCGAAACTGATGGACACCACTCGACATGCAGACATGACATGACATGACATGAGCACTTGTCTGCTCACCAGGCGATTTACATCGGCATTTCGCCAGACACCAAGCGCAACTCCCAGCGGCGACAATCGGCTTTGGCGCAACCATTTTGTACTTCACCCATGAACGTATCCGTTCAAAAACGGCTGTCAACAGCGCTCGTCGCATTCTGCCGTCCGAAAGTTCATGGGCTTCGAAGTGCTGAGTGGCCCGTCGAACGACCAACGCCAATTCTTACGTATTTCATCAATCGCTGCGTCCAAATGGTCCAAATGATTGTTCTGCTCAACTTCTTGGTCGCCTGCCTCCGGTTCATCTTGAACTTCGTTTTCAAGCTCGCGGACTTGGCCAACTTCATTGCTCTTTTGTTTGATTGGATCGGTCCTAGTGCCTTGCCCCCGCCGATCGACACTCGAGGATGGCCCAACAACCCAAGCGCTGGCTTAACCCGAGGCGCTCGTATACCATCGAATCGCTTCCTGTTGATCTGTGCTTTTGTTCTGTGGCATACGAACACCCGCGACCGGTTGCGCTCCCCGATACAGGTCCTTTGTCTGCCCAAGCGCTAAACACAATGCTTGTCAAAGCAGCGCCCGGTGGAATCGTCCTTCACCAAACGAGCATTGCTCTCGGGTTCACAACCAAGCGCTACGATGGTATGATGGCTTGGTCGTTGAGATGCGCGCGAGCGGCACCTCGGCTTCAACTGTCATGGAGCGATCGAGGCAGACCAGTCGACCCTTCTCTTTGCTAGCCAAGCACCAACCTTCCACTAGTTGCGCGTATGTCATGGCTTGAATGGCTTGCGGTGGGGAGGAAGGAACAGAAGCGAGCGAACACAACGAAGCAACCCACGTCATACGGGTGGGGGGGCTACTATTCGAGATTTTCCTTGCTTTTGTCGCCATATACAGTGGCGCTCGGGTAAGCAAATGGCACCATCCGCCACCACCACACGACAAATGGACGTCCTGGTGGTCGTGCGATTGCAAAAGAACCCAAGAGCCAACGTGAACTGCAATTGAATGGTGCTTCTGGAGATCCTGTCAGTGCGTTGCCAAGTCAATCTCCATTCATTCAGCTTGTCAACTCGTTGACTCGAGAGCAACTCAGGTACAACATCCCACCACACAATGGCTCGCGTTTGTGATCCTCCTCGTGGCCCGTTTCAGAGCACTTGGGCCGCCAGATTCGACCTGAAACGAGTCGAGTGGAGTACACTTGGCGTTTGGCGATGAGCTATTCTGGGGATTAACTCGTTTGGACGTCTGCTGCCAGTGCTCATTGTGCTCGGTCAGCGCTCCTTGCGACAACAATGGTCAATGCACTAACACCAATGCAAGTGTCCACTCAATGCGGCGTTTCCGAAAATGGTAGTCCAACTCGGTTGGTGCAACGTGATCTTCTTTCATGTGGTCGACTTTGCGTTTCTCGCGATCACGACGTGGTCATATCGATGGCTTCTTGATATGCCCCAACTGTGCGACGTCTTTGGCTTCCTACACAACTCCATCAGTAATCACACGTTGAGCATTTTGTCCTGGGGGTTGGCAGGTGTAGCCGCATTGCATTGCGCGGTGTTGCTACTCCTGTTACTTCGCCCAAGACTGGCTGCCACCGTTGCGTGCAAGTGTATCAGGCATGCAACTGCGCGTTCTACGTGACGCCGCGGCACATCAACAACCTCACGGTTGCCGTGATTTTCTGAACTGCGTGTCGACGCCTGCCATTCATTGGTTTGTGCCAGCCACCAACAAGCCGCTTCGACGATTGGCAAGTGAGTTAGTCAGTTGTTATCGTCAATTCGTTGGTGGTTCCGATCATCATCTTCATGCCGTACGTTCTCGAATACGATCAAAGCACAAAGTACTTTCCCGCAGAACTCATCTGGAACGACGTCTCGTGGGTTCGAGCCATTCGCGAGAACCAGCAAGTGCTCGTGACTTCCTATCTCGATTTCATCACGACTCTAATACCACATCTCGGCATTCTCAACTGTCTGGTCACCGGCGAAATGTTGCTTTCTAGTCATCCGCAGACTTTCTCCAAGCCATTCCGAGCCGTTTCTGTTGTTCCAATGGCGGCTACCAAGTCACAACGAAAATCGGTTCGTGACGTCGACACACTGGTGCATGGCCTGCTCGTTCTGGTTGGCTTCGTCGTCCTCGGGATTCACATTGCAACGCAGAGTCCCAAACACTTGGCCGGATGCCAACTCGAAGCGACTCCATGGGTTAGCACCAACCAGTCGTGTGCTGTCATGAATGTCAACTGCTATCGCCGCGGCATTGAAGGCAACGCGCACCAGATCGACGCCATTTTGAGGCAACTCACCAGCGAGACACTGTTCACTTTGATCTTCACTCATTGTTCAGCGCTTGAGATGCCGCCGAGTCTGCGGAATCTCCTTCCAAGTGATGGAGATCTACAACTCGACACTCGTGAATTGGCAAGAAGACGCGTCTATTCGTCACCAAGACAACCAGGAATTGTCTTATCTGACCATCTCATGATCCAATTTGTCGGCGATTCTACCAGCACTTGTTGACACTCAACTACCTTCCTCGCTGACTGAAATCTCACTGTACGTACGAGGCCAACCTCAGCACTCTTCCCAGCGCGTTCGCGCAGGCGTGGCGCCCGTCGCATCATTTGGCTGTGCAAGTTGTCCGTTGTTTAGACAGCTTCTGCTGTTTCTGACAGCCACTCAAGTCGCTTTGGCCGATAGCTCGATCCAATCCATCGATTTCCAAGTCTTTGGCAAATCGGATCTACAATTGCTGGACCTCTCGGGCACGCCGATTGCTTGGCTGCCCGGAGAAGAGGACGACGTCACCACAACAACTTCCTCTTCGACAAGAAATGCACAAGACAGCGCTCTGTCACAGCCCACGCTGGACAACCTGGAGTATCTGGGACTCGAATACACACAATTGAGTCGCGTGCCAAAGTTCATTGGTCACTAGTATCAGACCAAGATCGACAAGGGCGTTTGGATCGAGCATACTGTGTACGGAAGCCCCTACTGCGCCAAATAAATCCCCGAAGAAGAAGAAGAATCATTGTATCAGAAGGCTGTGTGCGCGCAAGACCACCAGTGGGCGTCGAATCTGTATCTCATCGACATCATTGCACCCCAACGGCTCCCTTAGCATGCCTTGTGCTATCCCCTCACCAGCCGGAACCTGACTCTGCTGCGACGCGAGCCATATTGATAGGTGACCCCACAGCAACAAACTGTAACAACTGAAGGTTGTGGCCATGGAGTACGATCAGTGCGCAGCTTTCTTGTTGCTGATCGACTTGACGCTTTGCTGTTCGAGATCGCGCGCACCTTAACCTCTTATCGTCAAGCACAGCTCTGTTAGGTCTCCACAACCATCTCTTGTGCGCAACAATCTCTTTAGGCCTCCCAACTGGTATCGCAACGTCATTGTCGAGTCCAGATTAGCTACCTTCTGCTTGGGTTCTGGTTGTGCTCTTTGTTCATCAAGTGAAGTTGAAATCTGGAGGGAAGCTAACGTCGAGGTTGGGCACGATGACCAACCCAAGCAGTTGCCTTCTGGAGTTATAGCTTCAAAGTTTTCTTTTGTTTGCGTCAGTACAGACAAGTGACGTCAAAAGCTTGCGCGAGTCGATTCAACAGCAATTCACCTGCAAGTCGTAGCCTGAAACGACTCGCTTCTCGTTGAGCAAAGACAGCCGTTCACCAGCCAGCTGCCGACCGCCCCAAGGCAACCCACGTCATGTACTCGCGCGAAACCCGACACTTCCCCCCAAAGAGAACATGCACCAACAGATATCAGTCGAATCCTTGAACGATTTTGCTCTCCTGCGTTG
Organism: Paralagenidium karlingii; assembly: GCA_027475765.1. NCBI lineage: Eukaryota > Oomycota > Peronosporomycetes > Paralagenidium > Paralagenidium karlingii. The sequence continues at coordinate 12,554 of JAMFLO010000241.1, forward strand.
TTCCGGCGGCTAAAAATACGGCCACGCGCATGGAACTTGAAACGGAACCTTGGCGTGCAGGACTTGACTGGATCCGTGGGGTGGTTGGAAGCTCAGCAAGTGAAGGCAAGCGTTCATCCTCGACACCATGCAGCAGCTCAAGGTTCAACCCAATGACTTTGGTTCTCGCAACAACCAAGCGTTCTCCATCTCTCGACCGACTGGCACCTGCAAACGCGCGAACGGAAACAATCCCTCGACCAGAGTGGGGGCCACCACGGCCACAAAAGCGCGCACCGCTTCAGCCGTGCTTCTCTCGGTGAAGCCCAAAGTGTTTGTGGGGTGTTGGTGGATGGCCGTGATCTTTCACCTTTTGGATGGTGGGTTTCTTGTCGCCCAGAGCTGGTTGTACTTTTGGTTGCTGCATGACTTGTCCACCACGTATTTCCTGCTGGGCAACCTGAAATTTGACATGAGTTACGACGCGCTGGCGGTGCTGAACTGGGGGTTTGTGATCTGTGCTTTGCTCCATGGAGTCGCGTTGATTCACATTATTGTTCAATCGTTGCTGGTGCAACAACTGACGTTTGCTCCAGTGTCATCTCGTGTGGTCTCGATCCAAGCCAGAGCCCGCGCCAAGCTCAAGCGAAAGCACAAAGTACTCAAAGAGATTGCGGTCTTTTACCAGTCCCTGGTGCTTCAATTGTTTGCACCTTTTGTCTTCATCGATGGAGAATTCTTTGATGAGTTTTTCTTGCTGCAAGAAGTTGTCGAAGTGGCGTCGCAGATCTACCAGGCATACCAGATGAGCGCACTCATCGCTTCGCGACTGACCAACAGTGTCGTGGTGGGGATGATCTTCATCAACTGTATGTCGACGCCGTTGATTCATTACCTTGTGCCAGCGAACAACGTGGCGTTGCGACGTCTCTTGGAAGTCACCATGAGTGCGTTTCTCAACTTCATCAATTCCGTCGTGATTCCATTGGTGATCTTCTGGAAATACATTGGTGCCTATGACCCAAGCAACCAGTTCTTTCCGGATGCCAACGTCTTTGACGACCTCTGGTACGCAGAGGGACTTCGTGAGAACCAACAACTCTTTGTGACTTCGTATCTGGACTTTGTCTCGACCCTGTGGCCGCATTGCAGTCTTCTCAACTGCCTTTTCATTTGCCGGAGCACGCTTCGACGAGACCCCAGCGGAGCAATGCGAACTGTTACCGTCGTGCCAGCAAATCGCGATGGCTCTGGTCAGCGAAGCGATGGTGTTCCTCGCACACGTGCGCCACTCACCATCCAGATCGCCTCGTTGTTTCGATTCGTTCTCAAGAGCCTGCTATGTCTTTCCGGAATCGTTGTGTTGGGCATTCATGTCGCGGCTCAAAGTGCTCCACAAATCGAAGGCTGCACCTTACCAGCCACACCATGGTTTGTCAGTGGGCAAGTGTCATGTGTGGTCATGAACATCAACTGCTATCGTCGCCAAATCGACGGCCAACTTGCTGAAATCGATGCGATACTTGAGCAACTCAATGACAAGACAATGGTCACGTTGATTCTCACGCACTGTCCTAAACTCGAGATGCCACCGAGTATTCACAAATTCCACAAGATGGATGGCATCGATATCTACAATTCCACGCTGCAGCTTTGGTCAGTGGAAAGCGCCGTGTGCCAGCAATGGCTTCCCGTTCTCTCCTACGTGTACTTTATTCGCAGCAATCTAACATCCATCCCCGAGGGGCTCTTGCAAGAGTGTTTTCCTCCCAATGTGATGGAAGTCTTCTTTCGTGAAACCAACCTCTCGTCTCTTCCTGATGTGGTCTCGAACGTCTGGTCCAACATGTACTTTAGTGCGTGGGAATTCAATCGATTCCAAGAGATTCCTCCGCTCATCTATGAAACCGGCATTGCTTTTGCGTACCTGGCTGGCAATCCATTTCACGTGACGCCGCAAGATCTGTTTGATGGCGAGGCACTGGCTGTTGTCTCGATCTCTGGCACCGCTTTGACTTCTTTGCCAGTTGACGCGAATGGCAGTTTGAGTGCGTTGAGTGAGTTGTATATCGAGCACACCGCAGTGGAAGAAGTGCCAAAGTATCTGCAGCAATGGTATCACAGCAACATCGAAAAAGGCATTTCCGTGGTGCATTCGTTGTATGGTAGTGCTTACTGCAACAAATCGATGGACGACAGCGATGCGGAAGAACGATTGTACCAAGAACAGGTCTGTGAGGAAGACCTTGGCACTGCTTTGGGATGGTATCCGATGGACATCATGGTTCCACAGCGACTACCATGACCAGAGATTGTCGAGTAGGAACGGTGGCTCTGCAAAGTTGGAGGATCGTAGAGGTTTTGATCCCAGATTTGTCGGTGTATTCTTATCCTCTTGCGGCCCCGGATCGGTCTCCTGCGTTGCCGTATCCTCTGTGACTATGGTCCGCCGAAACGACCAGCTCAACGATGAGTAGAACAGTAGAGCCGTTGTCATCAGCGATCGCCCGACGATGATTGTTGCGATCGTACCAAGGCGAGTTGTTTCCTCCTGTCGAGAATAGGTCCGTTGTCCGCTTTTGGATGTCCAACACAGCAGTTCTCTCAAGTGAGTTTGTACGGTCAGCAAACGCCGATTGCAGTTTCACTGCCTTTTAGATCTGTGGGATCGTAGTGCTGGTCATTCCCATCAGAGCGCGCACGCTTCCAGTCACACCCTGGTTGAACGACAGGGAGTGTTGTGGTGGTATCAGCGGCTCTTTGGAGGATCGGGTATGAGACTAGGACATAAGACACAGTACCGTTGTATTCGTTTGCTCAACCCAATGAGTAAGTGAGGTGGTGCGCCCGAGTGGTGCAGCAGTCGCTTCGAGCTCTGGTGGTCCCGGGATCGAGCCCAGCAGAGTTCCCAAAAAAGTTACGATGAAGAAACCAGTCAGTACAACAGCACTTTCCCAAATGTGCAACCACAGGCCGAAAGGACCCGTGAAACCAGCTGACGACGAGTAACTTTTGGGTGGAGTCTTTTGTAGATTTGATTTCGTCAACCAAAATGCTCAGGTCTGTCCCTGTGGCCTTGGTGGTTGCTTTGCTTTGTGCACTCCCGTGGCATCTGCTGTTTGGGTTGCGAATTCTCCTCAGCCCAAAAGAGTTTTGTTTCTTCACTTGCGGCTCCACACGTGCCAATGATCAATGCTGTGAGGCAGGTCCCATACAGTTCCTCTGGGGCTGCTGCATGGCTTCAAGTTGAAGGCGATGACTGACTGCTGCTGGCGACCGAGCCAGTTCGTTCGTCAATGGAGCAAAGCCAGTCGGGTGCGAGAACAAGTGTACTCCCTTGGGGGTTCCGCCAGGAGCCCACCAGTGACAGCAACAAAGAGAGAAAGCAACACAAACGGATTGCAGCAAGAAGAATCAAACACGTCCTCCACACATCAATCAATCGTAATGCCCCCCGCTTCCCCATGCGTTTGACTGGCGGTCGTAGCAACTCCGCAAGCACTGATTAGCTCATCAAAAAGGCCGCTCAAAAATTGTGCTGACGTGCCTGATCCAACACCCAGTTTTAGGATGTTGTAGGTACTGCATGGCATCACCAAATGTGGACCACACACTGACTGTGTGGTGGTGGTGGTGGTGGTGGTGATGGTGGTGATGGTGGTGGACGGGGGTGCTGCAGCCACCAGCAAATGAAACGCCAGGTTGTTGGGTGTTGTGGATTGTGATGATACAGTGATGCGTCTTACCACCAATCGATGACATGCTTTCTGATCTATGCGAGCGTGAGTAATGGACGTCAGAGACAACTTCTTTGAAGGGAACAGCCATCGTCAAAACTGGTTGGTTTCCATATTCCATAGCAACAACAGTCAGTAAGCTATTTTGGACACAATGGCTGGCATCAGCCCCACCCTTGACTCAGAGGCGGCTGCTTTGTGGAGCTTGTGTTCAAAATCCTTGGCGCCCAGTAGGGCAAAGCGAATAGGCACAAAACGTTCCACCCCACCCTATGCCCACGCAATCCAACACCTGACCCATAGGTACCACTTACTGTACCGCTTCATGTACCACTTGAGCAAGCCAAATGGGCCAATCAACGAGCACTCCACTAAAGTTTCTTTGTAGAGTGGCACCATACCGTAGCGCAAGCCGTTTGTTGTTGGATTTTTGTTCTTGGGCTGTTCCGTAAGGTTTTAAGGTTTTTTATCCCCTTTTGCGTTTTTTTCGCTTTTCTTCTCTCGTATGTCTGCTTGAGAGGAATAGCCAGGTCAACCAAGGGCCTGTTGAGGAGGGAGTTTGGGGTTCTCGACCAGTTCGCAGAAGTCCAAGTGAGGACCAACCAGCGCGCAAGTTTTGTGGATAAGTTTGCCTAGTGGCAGCATTCCTGTGAAGAACCGGCGAGCGTTCTTTGCCAAAGAACAGCGGAAGAACAGGCAATTCGGTTCAGTTGGCCACTCATCGGCACTGACCACTCCTTTGGCCCCTTTGGCCCACAGACCAAAAAGCTCAAGCACCAGCACCCACCGTGTGTAGCTCCTCAAGTGGTATGGAGCACCAGCGCCCGTGGCGCATGCAGCAAGTTCAGCAGCTTGGTATCGCCGCGCGCTCCGAGATTCAGCAACAAGTTGCGTTTCAGTTGGAGCACGGCCATGGTTGTGGATGGAACCCGTTTCGAGATCATCAGCACCGTCACAAAGATGCTGTCAAATTGAAACACTCGTCGTCCGAATGCACTGCGAGAGATTGCAACCAGCATCCACGTCGACGATCCATGTTTGCCACATCCACCTCTGCGTCCGCTTCGTCGTCATCTACGTCGTTTTCGGGCTGTTGTTGTGGATCCTCGTCATGTATGGGGTCGTCTCTGGCGTCCACTTGTTCGTCGTCTTCGTACCGTGGGTCTTGTGGATCGTTTTCGAATTCATTAGGATCAGCCACCGCACGAACACGGGATCCCGCAACTCGAGCGTCTTGTTCTGCGTTGATGATGCCGTCTTCATCGTCTTCATGCAAAAAGCCGCCGCGCGGATTGAAGAAATTTGGCCAGAAAGTCAAGTCGTTCTTTTCCAAGCACCGCTCTCGCGACACTATTTACTGTGAAGACGACGAGACAGAATTGGAATCTTCACGTGGATCCAATGGATGGTCGTGTTGCGATGAAAGCGAGATGCGATCTACAACCGCTAGCATTCGTGCACCAAGTGGAAGTATCCGCACAGACGGATGCGCCGCTCGTCGTCAGCATAGTAGGATCAACAACAACAGCAACCATGACGTGCAAACCAATGCCAACGCATCAGCTGCTCCGACACCCAGCGGCCACGCGTTCGAGTTTTACGAGCAACTGTATCAAGTCGAAGAAGAGCGACGCAACTCAGAAGTGCAACTGGTGACGCCCAGCGCCGATCAACGATGGTGTCGCAATTGCTCCAAGTGCTTTCAGCGATCACGAAGCCCGTTTGACCAGTTTTGTGGATTGGACTGCAAGACGGCGTTTCGCTTTCGACGCTGTTGCAATTGAGTTCGTTGTGGATGCCAGTGGCTTGTTCTGAGGACGTCGATGTTTGTGGATTTTTTGGTGGTGGCTGTGGCTGTTTCTTGCTGTTTTTTCGTGTTTTTTGTTATCCAGTTCACACCGAAATCCACCAAAAGCAGCTCCCAGATATCCACTTTGCTCCGCTCCATTTGCGCGGACCCGTTGTTGATGTCATGTGGCTGCGTTGTCTTGCCGTTTTGAGTCGCGTCGTGTCATGTACCGATCGTTGTTTTGCGCTGTGGCCAGCAGCTGTTGTTGTCATTTTTAAACCACACTGAGAGAATCTCATTATGTTTCCTTATTTAAACCTTGATCTGACGTTGTGGGTGTTGGCACCATTCATGAAAGTCGCTATGGAGCAACGACATCCATTGGATATCAACCCGACACAGAGCCCAAGATCTGTTCACACAGACTTGCGCTTGATACCTCACCTCTTCTTCATTCTCTCGAGTCGAACGGCTTGTTGCAGTACGGACTTCCCATATACGCGAGTTGGATCCCAGCATTGACCCTTGATCCCGTACTGATTCCAAGATTCCAATCTCTGTGTGCTCCAGACCCAATTCCATCCGCAAGCTCACCGTTCCCTTTGTGATGACTATGACTGGCAAAGAGAAGCCCGAGAAGAACCTGATCTTGTCAAAAGGCACAGATCTTCGTTGCCAAACAGCTTGGTTGGTGCGACGTCCAACGGATTGTCATCCATATATGCATCAAGCAAGCTTGGCTGGATACATGATGGGAGATATCTCTTCAACGGGGAGGAACTCCCATGCGCTAAAGTACAAGTTCAACGCATCTGGGAACAAAGAGCCGTTGGGGCACATCGACCCCGAGAGTATTCTGCAAAGAAACGCAACTCATGCGGACTTCCAGAACCGGTCAAACCACATCGTTCGAGGCTGGTACCAAGCAAGTGAATCAACAGAGTGGACATGCAATTGAGAAAGATCATCAGGACTACCGCGTGCATGACCGATCACGAAGGAATGTGCGCGCTCCATTGGTTGGCCTGGTAGCTCGGACAAGTCACCTCCAAGCACTTTTTTGAAGCAACCGACCAGTCGCGACAACCAGTGCTTGCTTGGCAAAGCGGATCGCGTCATGGATGTCGTCTTCGACTCTGGGGACGACTCGGTGAAAATCCAGTTGACTCGCTGTACAGGACATGGCTCAACATGCTGCACATCATCAGCGACAGCCATGCAAGCCAGCCACGAGAGTGGATCGAGATGAAGAGCAATGGGATCGTCAAGAAGCCAGTGGTACAGTCGGGTCGGGGTCGCGAGAAAAGCGCAATCCACCAGGTGGAAGACCACGACCATCCACCTTCATAACCCGAAGACAATTAAACTTGACCACCCAGCCACGAGCATTTGTTTGTGGGCCATTTTGCTGGAAGCTCTGCAATGCGAAGGGCTGGTGACAACCGGAAAGACCTGGAAAGTCCTCCAGGCTCTTTGGTTTCGTCGTTGTTGCGTCTTGAAGCAACCCCGCCACACTCGCGGCATAGTAATCCACTGGACGATGATGAACAACCTGGTTTGGCAGTTGAACGTGTTGAACAACTCGTTGCAGTAGAAAAGGTGCTTTTCTCACGGCCCAAACGTGGTTGTACTACTGGTTACTTCATGATTCAGCCGTCACGTACGCGACGCTTGACATCATCAAGCTACGGGTGAGTTACAACACGCTCAAGAACATCAATGGTGTGTTCGCTGCTGCGGTCGCCGTGCATGGCTTGTCGTTGACCCACATTGTCGCGCACTCGTGGAACGTGAGCCGACTAAATCTCACCGAATCGACTACACGAACGATATCTGATCCATCGCTCACCAAAACGGTCCATTGTTTTCCACAACCATTACTCCGTTTCTGCGAAAGTGTTGTCGACCTGGTCATCACTCCAATGCTTTGTCATCCATGGCGAATACTCTGATGAGTTCATTTTGCTGCAAAAGTTCACCGAAGTGGCTTCGCAGGTCTACCTGGGCAACCAAATGAGTTCGTTCATTCCTTCCCCGATCCATTAACAATGGAATGCTCTGTATCACCTGCATCTCCACTCTTCTAATCCATCACTTTGTTCCAGCCTTCGATCGGTTGTAGAAGTCACCAAGAGTGCATTCCTCAATTTCATTAACTCAGTGGTGATTCCTCTCGTTGTTCTCCCCCTACATGCGTGCCGGTCGACCCAAACACAAGGATTATCCCGCTGGAGCCGGCAGTTGATGATGTGTGGTGGGCTCGAGTGCTTCATGAGAACCAACTATTGTTTGTGACGTCGTACATTGATTTCCTGTCGGCGCTATGACTACACTGGCATGGACAACGCTGTGTGGGAATTCAATGGATTTGAGGAGATTCCGTTGGTCGTGTTCGAGGTCAACATAACTAATGCGCGTAGTGTTCAACGCTGCAATGGAGCTGTCAGTGCTGGTGCAGGTGCAGGTGTTGGCGTTGGTGAACAAGTACTTCGAAGTTCGCAACGCTCGAGGATCACACCAGAGCATGTTGCCGGTAGCGTAGCGTCCACGGATCGAACTGCTCCAAATCCACAAACTTCGCTGGGTATAAACGCTGATGAGCATTCTCGCATTCTCGCTGCTTCATGCTTCTTTCCACGACACAGTTCCCATCCAGCTCTCTCATCCAAAAACGTGGGATCCGTGGTTTCTGGCATGGAAATCGTTGTGGAATCGTCAAGTTCATCTTGTTCCGTCCCACAGCAGATTCTCCATTGTGCGCATGGGCTTCTTCTTGACTCTCACTCTCTTGTGACGAGTGACTTCGATCAAACCACTTGTTGCAGAAATGGATGACCCCATGATGGCCCTTGCCGACGTTGGAGGCTCTGCCGGATGCACTTCTTGCAACACAATGACTTCGAGATCCATATTCCACATTCGCATCGCTTGGCAACGACATCCGAGCCATTGTCGAATGCGAAAATGGAGAACCAGGCGCGGACATCGACAGTCTGTTCGTAATTGAGAGGCGAAATGGTTTGGAAGCTGGAGCTAATCGGAGTCACGTCTTCAGAAAAGCGGTGAGGTTGGTTTCACCCCAAAGATATGGATCGCTGTTTACGTTCGCGCGAGAAAGCAGCCTGGCAAAGAATCCGACGGAGATGAACATCGATTCACGTGGAACTAATCCACATACTCTCAACCGACGTCGAAGCGGCTGGTGGGTGGCAGGCACCATCCAATGAATGACTTGGTTCAGATTCTGATCAGCAGCAGATGGTTGATAGATCGCGCGGAGACATCGAATTTTCCTCTTTTCCCGGCAGATCGAATTATCACTTCGTTGTGAAACGTGTCCATGGAATGAATCACGGCAAGCCTGGCCAAAGACACCAGCTTGTGGTGTATATGCGCTGGAGGATTGGTGTTTGTGAAAATGATTCTTCTTCGATCGAGAACAACGGGTGGGCTTATAATGGCCGTTGGGGCTCGATGATGTCAATGGGAAACGGGTAGGACGCCAACTGGTAGTCTTGTGCACATGCAGCTTGCTGATATGCTGCCTCTTCTTCTTCGGCAATGACTCTGGTGCAGTACGGACTTCCATACAGACTGTGTTCGATCCAGAGGCCACGTGCATTGCGGAATTGATACCAGTCGCGAATGAACTTTGGTACTTGGTTCAGTTGCGTGTTTTCGAGTCCCAGAAACTGCAAGTTATCCAACGTGGGCTCCGGCGTAGCACTTGTAATGATGGTGTCGTGCACTTCTTCAGGCAAAAAGACCAATGGTGTGCCCGAGAGATCCAGATACTGCAACTCCGATCTGCCAAAGACTCGTGAATCGATGGTTTCGATCGAACTGTCTGCCAAAAACACTTGGATGGCTGGAAGGAAAGTCGGAATTTGGTTGAACAATGGACAGGATGTGCATCCAAATGATACCACCGTTCTCCAGGCCAACTCAACTTCACCAGGAAGCGCCGTGAGATTGGCTTCAAACATGTTGATCTCGCCCAAAGACGTTGGCAATTGGCTGTCTAAAAGTGCTCCTGGAATGCCGGACAAGTTGCTTCTTGTAATCATCACATAGGACAATTCCTGGTTATCCTGGCAACGAATCGACGCGTCTTGGTGCCAGTTGACCAACGTCGAGTTGTAGATCTCCACCACTTGGAAATGGTGCAAGTTTCGAAGGCTCGGAGGAATCTCAAGAGCTGGACAATGGGTGAAAATCAACGTGAAGAGTGCCTCGCTGTTGAGTTGGTTCAGAATAGCATCGATTTGGAGTTGATTGCCTTCGATGCCGCGGCGGTAGCAGTTGATGTTCATCACCGCGCATGAATGGTTGGTCCCGAACCATGGGGTCGCTTCCAGTCGGCATCCTGGTAATTGCCTTGGACTCTGCGCGGCCATGTGAATTGCGAGGACGGTGAATCCGGCCAGAATGAGCAACGCATGACCCAGTGCCTCCATAGACTTCTTGGTAACGCACAGGTTGGTCCGTTGGCGACCCAGCTGCGTATGTGTTGGTCCACCAACGCACTCGGTTGGCTGCGCCAAAGGGGCCACCGAAATCATGGTGAATGGTTGGGAAAGAGCTTCCGGATGGCTGGTGAGAATGGCTTCACTGACCACCAGACACTTGAGAATGCCGAGATGAGGCAACCAGGTCGTGATAAAATCGACGTAGGAAGTCACGAGCACTTGCTGGTTCTCACGAATGACTCGAACCCACCACACGTCGTCCCAGAGAAGCTCAGCAGGAAAGAATTGGAGACTTGGGTCGTATTGGCGAACGTACGGCATGAAGATGACCAGTGGAACCAGCGATGAATTGACCAAATTGAGCCAACAGCTCACCAACACACTCAAGAGACGTCGAAGCGGCTTGTTGGTGGCAGGTACGATCCAATGAATCATTGGTGTCGACAGGCAATTGAGAAAGATCATGGCAACCAAAAGGTTGTTGATGTATGGTGTCGCGACGTAAAAGCCGGTGCAGTACGCCTGGTACACTTGGCAGCTGACTTCGATGCATTCTTGCACCAGAAACCCCTGGTCGAAGTACTCGCCGTTGATGGCAAAGATCTGGACAACGATTGACGATGCTCGCAGGTGGAACAACTTGTTGCACCGATCAGATGCCTTGCGATGCTGTACACGCGACCCGTGCTTGGAGGAGCTGGTGCGAGTCGGTGGTCTCGACTTTGAATTGGCTTTGGAACCGACCAAGCGATGGAGCAGTCGTTTGCGACAGATCAACAACAACACAATGCCATGCAGGACAGCGACCCCTGCAAAGCACCACGTCAAGTTGCCCAATGTGCGAGTACTGATGGAAATGTTCAGATTGGTGAGAAAGTCGTGAAGAGCGTCGGTGTCATCGAGAAGCCATTGGTACAACCACGTCGTGGCAACGAGGAACCCAATCTCGAGCGCATGCAACACGAGGACTGCGCAACAACCCACCAAGACCAGCTTTCTTGGGAACCTAGGCGATGGATGGGGTTGTTGAGATCGATGGCCTGGACCGGTGGCGAGTGCTTGCACCTGCAGGAGGACCATGGGGTATTAGCGAGTGCCTGCGTCGCTTGGTGTCGTGGCGGATGATAGAATGGAGGTTTCGAAGGAGCTTTCGATGGTCGTTTCACATTCACTGGCGGATCGCATGGCTAGACCAAAATACCGGGGTGGGAAGAAACATCGACACATCTTGATCTTGGTTTTGCGCCAACGATGGACTGCAACGTGATTGCTTGAACCTCCCCCATGTTGCAATCGATGACGTTCCGACTGATTGCAGTGGCCATCCGTTGCAGGCGAACAAGCTGAACGACGCTTTGTGAAGTTCCAGAAAAGGCTCTCTGGATCCAAGTCTTGTTGCGCGATGGTTGGCATGATGGCCACATGGTTGATAAAGATAGACGAGCTTCATCAAAGTGCCTCCTCTGCCATGTTTGTCGCCACCACCAAGACCAACAATTGGGTTTTACGGCTTCGCCAATTGGTGTTGACGGCTGTTCGCTTCAGAACGTCGTCACGACTCTTTCGCATTGTTGTTAGCACCACTTCGTTGGCATCGTCAATCTCCCAAACGACCCGATGAGGATCATCGCGTCCCACCCTATTGGCGCTCACAACTCCTCACCAACAAACATCTTCAAGCCGTGCAAGCTGATGCCGACACTACGCCGGTCTCGTGGATCAGGCAGACCCGACAATCATCAATCTTTCACAAGAGCGACATCTCAATGGATCTTCTTCTGCGCTGAATGGTCGTCCTTGAGCCGATCGAAATGCAGCACATTCAAACTTGTTCTTGGCGTGAACTAGTCGATTCATTTGCGAGCTGGACCATGGAAAAAGATTCCTTTGAGAATGGGTCTTTTTTTTTTCTTCGTCGTCTTTAACAAAGACACAGAATACAAACTCAATGCAGCATACAAAAACAAATCACATCCTTCGCCTGCACTGCACGAAAGCTCACTTTCCTCAAACTATAAATCAAAATGAAGACACACATACAAAAACAATATACCAACTGGAAAATGGCTTTCTCCACCATCACCCAAAGCATCATCACTCTACATGGAACCAATCGCAATCGGCGCGGGACTTGCACCATTCCATCGACACGACACTTCCAAAAACACTTCGCCGGAAGCCAAATCCTCGACCACGCGCTTTTCTGGTGCAAATGCACTCATTGGATACAAAAACGTCACTTCTTGAGTGCCAGAGAGCTCTAAAGACTTCATGGCCAGTGAAGAATCCGATCCTTCACGCGTGCTACTGCTCTTCAAGCATTTGCTGCATTCTGGGTGCAGCAAGTGGCCCATCTGAACGTTTTCAAGCACTTCGGACATCTCGGCCACTCCTCGACGGATTTCTTTCTTGCCTTCGGTAATCCTCAAGATGACTTGATGTTTGTCTTGCCATAATTGTGTCAACTGCTTGAACACGCGAGACGAATCGATCGTCGACTGATTAGACAAAGCAGTCAGATCAGACGATAGATCCGACAACAACGGTTCCACTCCTTCTTCTGTCTTGATCTCAGGTTCCACGCCATCCAAATCCATTGATTCGATCGTATCAGTGCTCGAACTGTAAGAGCTATCAGGGCTGCCAGGTTCATCCATGTCAGCGTCATCAAGCAGCACATCATGAAAGCCATCGACAGCAAATGGATCATCAAACGAAGAGAAGTCTTCAACAAAGTCATGGTCAAAGTCGGACAAGCAATTGTCCAAGTTTTGGGAAGCAGGTGAGTCACAGCACGAAGAGGTGGTCGAGCAATCTGTAGCAGCTTCCGAAGAAGCCGACGGCGACGAAGCAGCAGGCGGAGCAGCGATCTCTTCAGCATCTTCTTCGGGGGCTTTTTGTTTTGCAGATGCCCAGGAGGCCAAATCACGGAAATCCCGCCACGAAGTATTCTCAAGCGCGGCAACAATACGAGAAGCAATGCCAATCTGCGAAAACTCCTTCGGTGGATTGGCACCAAACATGGAAGCAAAGTTACTTCCGCTCATGAGGTTCATTAAGGACCCAGTATTGCCAAAGAAGGTCACGGAAAGTACAACAGCCATGATCATGGCGATGTTGAACTTGGCCGTGTGCAATTCAGTATGCTGATGATGGTGATGGTGATGATTTGCATGGTACTTGTGGTGGGCACTGTGACAGTTGGTCGCCGAGGCGCCATAAGAGGTAAACGGGTGCTCGAAATCCTTGAGCAATTCATCAGCTTCGACATCAGTCAAGTCACTGTCATCCAATTGGCCGAAGCAGTTCTCCCAGCTGTTGGCATTGGTGTTGTTTGCACTAGCAAGTGCTTGGGTCGGTGCACTGGTCAAAGGAGTTGGTGTCGCCGTTGGGGATGGCGCCACGAAAACTGTTTCTTCCTTGATCACCACAGGCTCTTCCGCTTCTTGTTCTTTTGAGGGAACCGCTACGCTTCCCGCCTTGCTAGTCTCCAAAGCTTCGAGACGCTTCTTCATTTCGCTGCTTTCGTTGGCCATGGCAGCCAATTGCTCCTGAAGGCGCTTGAGTTCCTGGTCTTTTTCCTGAATCTGTTCTTCCAGTTGGCCCACATATGCTTTTTTGCGCTCACGGTGCAATTGGGCCGACATGCGATTGCGAATCAACCGACGTTTCTTTTTGGCTTCCTTCGAATCCGGGTCCAGACTCTCCAATTGCGCTTCCATCGCGCGCAACCGTTCTTCTCCCGAAGGGTCAATATCGGTGAACACGAGTCCTGTATTCTGGCGTGCTTTGGGCGCCGTGGTGGTGGAGGGGATGTGATTTCCGCTCGTGATTGTGATGGTGACTGGCGCTGCAGCGGGAACGGTGGGGATTGCTGCTGCTGGTTGAGGCGTGGGTTTCATCTTCTTGGCTACTTGCTCATGGGCATTCATCATCATGGGCACCATGGCGGCAGCAGCTGTGGCCGCGGCAGAAGTCACCACAGGAGTCGACGACGGAGACGTCATACTCATGGCTTTGCGTTTGTCTCTTCGCGCATTCACAACGTCGCGTCGCGCCGCGCGTTGGGCTTTGCCAGTGGCAGTCGGGGGAGGACTTGTGACAGTCGTCATGGATTCTAAACTGGCGCTGGGTTCTGTTTTGATCACCACTTGGTCCATTGCAGCCTCCGCCTTGGAGCGATCCAACTCGAAACTTCTAGAACCAGTAGACGACGCAGTTGCCGTTTCAGCGGATGGGGCTGTCCCCGCAACAGCTGGTTGTGACGCAGAATGGATGGTGCTTGTTGGCAAGGAAGATGTAGAAGTCGCCATGCACATGGCGCTGGTGGAGGAAGTCGTCGCGCCACTACTACTACTGATCGTTGCATGGTGCGGCATCTCGGTCATGTTGTCTCCCCTCGCTTTCCTTTTTGTCTCTTTTCTCTGGTTTTGCTTTTCACTTTGTGGCGGCTGTCTGTTGTGTTTCCCTTTCACTCGATCTTTTTGGCTTCACCCCCCTCCCCCCCACCCCCCCGGCCACGAGGATGGGTGCCCTTAGCGTTTGCTTGTGATTGCTTTGGATCAAAAATTGGGGGGAGGGGAGGGGAGATGAAGTACCTACTTTTTGGAAGTTTTCCTGTCCGCCCCCTGTTCTGTTCTTGCGTCAACGAAATCTTTCCGGTCCGGCCAAGGTTTTTCAACTGAAAACGAGGTTTTGAATAATCAACCCAAGGTTTTTCAGGAGATGATCTGGAAAGCTTTCCCCCTCTTTGTTCTTCGTTCCTGAACAGGAAAAAGGAGCTTTTGTGTACCTGCTGGATACGGCATGATAGGGGTTACGGCCGACGGTTAGGGGAGCAACCATTGTGACTTCTCCAAAGATCCGGGCTTTTGTGTGGTGAGCGTTGGTCGAGAGATTGGGCATCACCAGACGTTGCTGTGGGGTAGGGAAGTCGGAGCCTCGTCCCATCTCCGCATCAGTTTGACCATCAAAGGAATCGTGAGCACCACAAGAAAAAGCTGGGAATAGCAAATGACAAACGGCAACTTGGTTGAAAATGCAAATGCAATTGCTTTGTTGCAATCAGCAAATGGATCAAAATGGGATTGGTGGTGGTGGGTGTAACGTTCGATGATTGCTCGTTGGCGCCTCCACGTGGAGCAATGCGAGTCAAGTGAAGCAACTGAGAACGAGAACGGAGAACTGGCACAAAAAGGGAAAGGAAAGATCAACATTCCGGGCAGGTGTTCTCTGGTGCGACTACGGCGATCACGACTCGAGTGATGGTGCGAGAACAGCAGCAAACAAAAGAGAATTGCTGTTTCTGCTTGCAGTTGTGTTGCTGTCGGTTGACGGTGGGCATTGGTTCGCATTCGCCTCAGAGTGCACAACATCCATTGCCAATGCAGAGACGAGGAAGAACCCTCCAGTTTGTGCTCTGTATGCTTTTCGCATGCGAAGAAGCTGACGGATTTCTGGCTTTTTGTGGTGGGTTGCTCTGTGTGGCGATACCCAGGCTTTGAGTCAGAAGTTCGGATGCAGAAGAGTTGGTGTGACGGCAGACTCGGTGCACCAGAATGTGCCAGACTGGCTGGTCCAGCCTGTCTTTTGCGGCGCATGGGGAGAGAGAGAAAAGCCAATGGCTGCCGACTGAGTGAAGAAGTTTGCCCATAGTGAAGCCAAGTCGCTGTCCAGCTGCCATTCGAAGTGTGGCGCATGATGTCAGACCTGAACCAGATTCAGTTTTCTGGTTGCCTCCCTTGATTGAACCTGGACGTGAAGCCACTTGGGGTACACACGCACACACTTCCCAACAAATGGGCTTGCTTCAGGGCAAGTGCAGTTGTGACTGATTGCACGACACTGGACAAGTGATGATGCAACGTGGAGAGAGATAGAGACAAGTTGGCATGTCGTCGCGGTCGGTCCACTACAGGGAATACAGGGAAACGAGCGAGGGAGCAATTGTTAAATCATGCCTCCTCTGGACTGTCCACAATCGTGGCATGGCCGACCGAATTCCCAACAATCGTCACTTGATTGCGGTGGGTTCAACCACGATGTTGTCGAGTCCATCCATCGAGAGGGCAACAACACACTTCAAAACACACGTGGAGAAGGACATGAACCAAAACACGGTTAGATGCCTTTGGTTTTGACTCACACCGCTTAAGGCGAACGCACCCTGTTATGTGACCAACTCGTCTCCCCTCGTCCCATATCCAAACTCCTTGGCCCAGAATATGGATGCGTTCATGCCATTTTAAGGCATCAGATGTCTCCATGAGACACCAGGAAGTGATTTCATTGAAGCCATCAATTGCTTCCATGAGATCTACCACCTCATTTGCCACTTGATTTGCTCTACTCTCTTGTTCCGAATCAACTTGATCTCTTTGATTAATCTTCGTTTTGTTCACAAACCACAACACCGAGCTCAATAAAATAGTACACACCTGATGCTCCCTGTCCTTCAATCCGCTTGCGAAGCTCTTGCCGCCGCATTTAGTCGATCGCGCGGAGGATTCATCTTCTGGATCTTCACCATCGGGTCGGACTTCAATGTACTGTGCATACAAACACACAAAGCACCACCACCACCATTGAGATCTCTCGGCCATGGACTTCTCTCTATTGTTGGCTACGACATACCTCAAGTCGTTGGGGGTCACGAAAATGAATTGCTTGCGGCCGTCGCGTTTCGCAGCGCGCACCAACAACTGGATCGTCATGTCACGGTTCATCGAGTCCATAAACACATCAAACTCGTCCATGACTCGGAACGGACATTCGATGGAATCGCCCAGCGCCAGCAACAACGAAACTTGCGTGTACGACCGTTCCCCACCCGACAATTCTTTCATATCCGTGACTTTCGAATTCTTCTTGGACACGCCTTGCTCGTTGTGCAACACGTTGATCTCCAAGCGTTGGCTGTTGTGATCAAACTTGAGTTTGCCCGCAAAGTCGTTCAGGTTCATGTACTTGTTGAACTCCATGTTGGTGCGACTTGCGATCCACGTTCGCAGTGAATGCCAGTACTCTTGACGTTGATGCAGCATCTCACGAAGCATGTTCAAATGCCGAGTAAACTGAGCATGAGTGACCAACCAAAACAAAGACAGACAGTCAGACCACAAACGCTTCGATCAAAGCTCTGCGCTGTCCGAGAGAGCAAGCGCCAACTCACCCGTTCGATTTGGAATTTCTTCTTTTCGAACTTCATTGCTTTTTCTTCCTTGTCAAACAGTAAATCGTCCAGGTCCATGCCTTCAAAGCGATTGCGCTCTTTTTCAATACGACGCTGGATATCCGCAAGTCGCCTGCGATAAAACTCTTGGCTCTCGTCCACTTGAACGCGCTCTTGGCTTCCCAGCAAGCGCTTGGTTTTCTCGGCAAAGTCTTCACTCTCCTGCACCAACGCAACATGTCGTTCTTGTAACTCTTTGAGCTGTGTGTCTACCGTCTGGACATGACGGTCGTATCGCGCCTGTAGATGCTTGGCTTCACGCAATTGCCCCAAAATGTGCTCGCCATCCTTTTTCAAGTCTTCAGCTTCTTCCTGCAGCTGGTCCCATTCGGCTGTCAGTTCGTTCATTTCGGTATTGTACTTGTCGACCTCTGGATGATTCGCGTTTAGTTCTCTTGTGAGTTCTGCTTCACGTTTCTGCATGGTTACCAAATCCTGATGAGATGCGGCGAGTTCTTCTTCCAATGCTGATGTGTCGACTTGTTCTTGTTGGGAATCCTGCGTGGACTCATGCAACTGCGACTCCAGAGCATTCAATTGGCTCTCGGTATCGAATCGTTCGTGCTGCAGCGATTGAAAACGATCCTCGTGGCGCTTTTGATCGCGGATCAAGGACTCGCGAGCATGGCGCAAGTGTTCCACTTCTTGACGAAGCGAGTTTCTCTTGCCCTGAAGATACTCAATGCGTTGATCCAACTCATGCAGTGAGCTCGCCACATCTTCGCCAATGAAACGGCTCTTCTTTTGACCTTTATTGGCCACATACGTCAGATTGCCGCCTCGCACGTAAAACTTGTCACCCGAGGGCAAAAACGCTTCGGCGACCCCCGAAGGCATGCGAAAGCTGCCACTCGAGCCAAGCAAAACCTTTTGTTCCGCACTTGGTCGGTCGTTAAACATGAGTTTGTTTTCGATACTGCACAAATCCACCAGCGTGTTGAATACATCGTTGTCCTCGATCTCCAGAATCTTTGCCACGGTGTGCATTTGCAAGTCTTCGTCTCGTGGAAGCCGCAGGTCCTGATAGCGTTGTCCATTGCTGCGGGTACAAATGATAATAGGAGCGTCGTTGGCCCCACACTGCACACGACGCTTGATATCGTCCAGGAGCTTTTTGTCGCGGCCATTCTCCACCAAAAAGCTCTGCAACGTGCCGTTTTTAAGAGACAATTCAATCGCCAACGACAAATGCTTGTAGTGGGTTGGCAATTTCACAAACATGCCAATAGGACCAATTGGTGGCTTGGTAAAACGGCGGAGATTGCGCTGGATTTCCTGATGCAAGAGAGGAATCTTGGGTCCAAACATAGCCATTCGATCGCGCTTTTGGCTTCGTAAGGAATTTGCTCGTTCTTGAACTCGCCTCAACTCGTGATCCGTTTCTTCAAGAGTACGCACTGCTGCTTCATAGTCATCCTCAATTCTGCCCAGCCGCCCTTGGGACTCCTGAAGATACTGTTCCCGTTCTTGGTCTGCCTGCTGCACTTCCTGCTGCACTCGACCGAGGCGATTCTTCATTTGGTCAATCTGTTGGCGCATGCGAGCATGCTGTTGACTCTCACGCTGCAATTGGTGTTCATGATCTCGCCGTTTGACCTCAATTGCACGTTCAATTCGCTGGATGCGGGTCTGTGTTGCCGTCTTTTGTTCATCTAACCGCGACAGTTCCATGCGCATTCGTTGCAACGGTCGTTTGATTTCTCGAATGGCCATTTTTATTTCCTGCTGACGATTCTGCAACTCCTCTGAACGTTGTGAAATGGCGTCCGCCCCTTGGTCTTTGACCTTGTACTTGGCCTCAAACTTGGCGACTTGGCGGTTGGCTTCATCCAGTTCGCAGGTCAGTTTGGTCAATTTGCTGAGTTGTTGTTTGATTTCTCGCTGGGTTTCGGCCGCTTCTCTTTCTTTTTCGCATACAAACGACCACGCTAGTGCTTTCTTCACTTGCGCAAACTCTTGCTCGAGGTGGCCAATCTGAACACACCATGACGACAAACACAACATTCTAAGAGATCCACACTCTTGAACCAGACTGTTGTTGGAAACTCACACTTTGGGCTTCTTCGTAACGTTGACGCGCTTCTTCCATGACTTCTTGAAGTGCGCCAAGCTTGCTCTGCTCTCGTTTGAGCACATCCATGACCACTTTAACGTCTTCGTTGATCCGCGAGTAGATGTTTCGCATCTTGAACAAATCGGTTGATTGCAGGAAGAACTGAACGTGGGGACACATTGCCAAAACACTGATGTGAACGGACCTGATTTACAGCGAAGAGCATAGGACTGTCTTCCTTACTTTGTATTTGTCGCTGGCATTGCCTTTGAGAAAAAGTTTAGCGTTTTCTTGGTCCAAAATGGCGCATGGATTCTCTGTTTGAATGTTGAGATGGTCCAACAGTGCTTCCAGATCCATTTTGCTTTTGGACACGAGTTGGCCTCGTTCATTCTTCAATCGATACTCTGCCGTGCCGTCTCTGCAAGTTCCAAGAAGTGTAAAATCCATTTTTCTCCCATATCAGTTTTCTTTCGAGGCGATGAGCGTCTTTCGAGCGGTGGATGTGACTGACCGACGAATGAGTCGTTCGATGATGATACTATTGCCAAACTCGTTGGGTCGAAATGCATCGTGACTGTCCGCGTCATTGCGAATGGTAATTCGAACAAGTGCACTGCCATCGTGGCCATGACGAATGAGATTCTTGATGCTCTTGCCACGATGCGTTGTGCGAGCACTTGCACCTAGGCAAATCTGTTGGTGTATCCATTTCAGTGTACTGCCAGCGGACGGATTGCAATGAAAATGATTCTGGCCCAACGTACCTGCACTGCTGCAATAATCGCACTCTTGCCGCTTCCATTCTCGCCAGTGATAAAGTTGACATGGGGACTCTGCAACCAGGAAGGTCATTCCACCGCGGTCAATGGTATTGACGAAGAGAACAAAGCTAAATCCTCACCAACTCGACGCGCAACTTGCGATGACACATGAAATTCTCGCAATACACTTCTTGAATGACACCAATCTCACTGGTGCAAGCGCCATTAACATTGGCATCTGGGGATGAAGACGCCGGTGACGTGTGTGGTCGTTTCCTTGACGGAGATGCTGCTGGCGTTGAATTGGTGGATCCAGCACCAGAGCCAGGTGCCGAAGAAGAAGAGGAGCTATCCACAGTAATGGTTCGATGTTCTTTTGGCGGTGGCTGCGAGGTCGAAGAAGCACCAGACGACGCAGGCGATGGCGAGACCACTGCAACTGGTTCTGTACGGGAGGACAAAGTGATGGCACCATTGGCCAAGTTTTCCTTGTTGCTGTTTCTTTGAGGAACACTACTTCCAACGCCATCGTGATCCTTCTCGTGTAGCCAAGGCTCCTGCTTGACCACTGCACCGGACGACGACGCAACCGACGCATTTTGCTGTTGTCGTCGCCGCACTTTGGCCGCACGAGGCAGCATCTTTTCCCGCTTTTCCTTTTGATCAAGGGTTTACTCCCGCGAAAATCATGTGGACCACTCCACCTGGATTGACACCAAAACGCTCGTTAAAGTTCGAAATGTTCTCGATCAAGTACGACAATGGTTCTTGTTGTAGTGCTTCGATTAATTCCGTTACACCCCAACGATGACTCCACAGGCCGAATCCATCGTGAACGGTTAGAGCACAATGATGATGCGCATCAACAGCAAGTCGCTGCTGCAGCCACTGGCAAAGGCTCTTCGACAGCATGCCACGCGCCGAATGGCTCGTACGATAATTTGCAACCAAATAGCGCTGTTGCATAATCAATCGCCATTGCACCAGCAGCAGCCAGCGAACGTCACCGCTTCTGGCTGGCTCACACACGGTGTGACCTCTTTGGCACTAGCTGGGACGTTGCTGGTGTTGGCTGGCTCCTCTTCCTCTTCTTCTTCTTCTTGCAGCGATCCGGAAGACCGTGTGATCTCCAAAGAATTGAGTCTCTTCAAGTCGCAAATCGCTTTTTGTAAACCAGCAGCTGAGAACCCCATTCAAAGCGTCAAGGATCTACTGCATTTGTATCAAGAGATTGACCAAAACATGCAGATTCTGAGTGAAAAAATGGTCGAAGAGCTCCAAAAGAAGATTGAACAAGTGAGTGTGCTTTGCGTTTCACGGCATTGGATAGTATGAGCGAGTATTTGTTTCGACTGACCGCTTGGTGACGATGACGTTCCGTTCAGGAAAAACAGGCTAACAACGGCCAATTGCAGCTGTCGGTGGAACAACGTGCACTCAACATGAGCATTGAGTTTGAGACCACTTTGGAAAAAGTACAAGACGCAGTCTTTCGCAATCATTATGTGACCAAGGAGCAAGTGCAACAAGCCATTCAAAACATGATTGACGGCAAATTGCCTGGCGAAGGATACGATGGTCAAGTGTCGATCCAAGAAGCCGAAGCCATTGAACAGTACGTCAAGCGCTTGGCACGCATGCGCTGGCTCTGCACAGGCTCACGAGAGCCATTGATTGGTGCTTCTGGGTCGAAGAAGCTCGCCAAACCTGCTGCTGACGTCAAGCTCAAAGTGGACCAAGTCATCAGCGTCATGGAAGAAGTCGTTCCACGCATTACCCAGGAAATGGAGAAGGTCTTGAGCGAAAGCAAACAACAACCAAAAGACCAACAGCGCGCATTCATCGACAAACAGTATATTCAACGTTCCGCTGCCATCACGCAGCAGATTTGTGCCAAACACAACGTGGACGTGCAGGAGTTTCAAGCGGCATTGTTTGCGTACCACGAGGACACCAAATTGGCGCAGACTCTGGCGCGATTGGCTTCCGAACAAGAGAAAAAGTACGTTGATGGCCAATCGACTCCAATTGGCAACGGAGACTCTATCACTGTTCGTCAAAAGACTATGATTTTAGTCCAATTGCCAGCTCTATCACATGTCATCGAACAGATACTGACGATCGTGCTGTTGTTGGATTCTCTAGATTTGCCGTGCTGGGACTCTTTTAATTGCTCAGATGACTTGGGGCATCGGCAAAATACGTCTGTAAGATAAACGCATGCGACAGCAACGGGTCGATTTCATCTTCGCTCCAGTCTTTGGTTGGTAAATTCTGTAGAAACAGGACCAGTTCTTGGAAATCCATTGTTTTGAGTTTGTCGGCAAACGTCATAAGAATCGCGGAGCACACATAGACATGGAAACTCTCAAAGCCATTGTCTTCACACAGATATGTATCCCAGAGTCGAATGATGGCGTCCAACGGGACTTCCCGCATCAGCAAACAGTTCATCCATCGAAACGCGAATTGCACAAACTGCACTCCTTCGTCAGTCACCACGTGTTGGAACAGTTCATTGTCCAATCGATGAATCAGTTCTTCCATGCGTTGCACCATGCGCTGCAGTCCTGGTTGGGCAAAAGTGTAGTGATCTTGAATGCCATCCAGCAATTTGGTCAAACACCAGTAAGAGTCTGCCTCTACTTGCTGCATTCTTTCTTCTGCGAGCTGACTAACATCGCATTCCGTTGGGGCCGCTACACAATACGTGAAAAAGAAAAGAAACTGCATCAGCCTTATCCATTTCCAATCTGATCAAGGCCGCCAGCATAATCCCTTTACTCACCAGCATGAGATGAGAGGAACACCACCAGAAATGGTGTCAACAAATCACTGATTCCCTGAACATATCCGCTTGCAGGATGACGAATCGCCCATGTATACAACACTCTTTCCATGCACTGAACAAATCACACACCAGAGTTCACTGAGTGAGTTATCGATTGACCGTTAGTATATCGTAGGTCACCACTATCTCACCTGTCGCACGGGTTCTTGTTGGAATAGCTTGATTTCAGGATTTGTACGTGGAATATCCACGAGGATTTGTCGTAAAGTGGCTTGTTCTTTGGTGCCACGATCAGTGTCTGGAATGTAGTAGTATTGCTGCAACAAGTCCACGTATTCCTGACGTTTGCGGGTCAACATGGCATCTCGTCGGTCTTGCTTGGGTGGAATGTAGCCCTGACAGCAACACAAGCACAGCCGATTACTCCACGATTCCAGTCATCCAACTGCAGTGGCCACAGGAACAGCACGGGCTTGTACCAGCAGTAACTTCCATGCGGTTGGCCGGAACTCGATGGGGATGCCACCCCAGCTCAACTCACGCAGTTTATCTAAATCTATGGCGTCTTGCTTGAAGAGTTGCTGAAACTGGTCACATCGCAGATTTCCCGATGCATTCTTGCTGGGATTACGACGATTTGTGGTATGCTGCTGGTGGGAATGGGAAGTCCCGTTGGCACCGTCTCCATCCTGCACTTGCAACTGATCCAAAGGCACAATGGTTTCCTCCACTTTGTCCAATGCCGAAGAATCCACGGGTGACTGATTGGCTTTTCGGGGCGAATTCACTTTACGGCTGCACGACCGTTGGATAAACACCATCAATCAGTCTAACAGAAAGCGCAGACCCCAAGCACACAAAATGCTTACCTCACGGGCGCTGGTGTTGGCTGCACCCACACCGGTGGTAGTTGTCCCGCACACACTTGTCTGACCGACCCTGGCAACGGTTGTTGCTGTTTGCTGGCATTTCGTCCTGCTCGGGAGAAAAAGCCCGAAGTGGCAGACGACGACGAAGTAGAAGATCCGTTCGTGGCAGGTTTATCTTTCTTTTTGCCAAATTTGTGAAACGCATTCTTGAACAGTCCACCGCCAGAAGAAGAAGAAGACGAAGACGAAGAAGAATTGGCAGTGTCCTGTGTGGGGTATCATATATCATGTTGGAACGATAACGTTCGGAACGAGCAACGTCCGCGATCAAAACCATCGAAAGCTCCATGGGCAACAAGCAAATGCATCGCTTCGTCGCACTCACCGCTTCGGCCATGCTCACGCCATTGGTTTCGGCGCTCATGTTTCTGGATTTGAACAAGCGAAAGATCTGAATACTGGACTGCTCCACTAGATTGAGTGATGTGCTTGTGGATTGATGAATTGGCCCTGATTGGGGACTGGGAAAGCCCTGATTCGGGGAGGCTGATGGAACCCGCCACTCGACAGGGGAATGGCAACAAGAGTTTCCAAAAGCCTTGGCTTTGTTAGCCGTTTGTTGATTGCTTGCTTCTTGCTCCCGACACTCGTTGACACGCGTTGGTGCGCCTGAATCGGCTTGGATGACACCCCCTTTTCGGTTGGTTTCTTTCTCGGCGGCTTCCTTCCTTTCTGCAAAGCGCCAAGCCACACCAAACCCGTAATGCATTACACTAAATCAGGCAATGGTACAGTGTACCGGTCTCAGATGGCATGACGTGGGTCACGTTAAATTGGGCACAGTTGAAGTTTCCCTTTTTGATACATCTCAAAGCTGTGCACTTCGTTCGCATTTGACTGCCGCCACCACCACGCCAGAGGTAAATGGTCTTGGATTGAGTTGAAGATGCTTATCGACAGTCAACTAACACTCTTCTTGGTTTCGGTTACAGTCATGAAAACAACTTCAACTGCCCAGACAAGGAAGACTCGATCGGCCACACTCAAGTTATCATCCGCTAACACGGCTTCTTCCTTGCTGGTTGCCTCACGGAAACCTACAACCAGAAGACAAGCTTCAAGCCACGCAAAAAGAGTCTCGAGTGGCGGCATCAGAGAACGCTCTCTTTCGCTTCTTCCCCCGCAGACGCCAACTGCCGTGACATCAACTGGTGAAGAAGACGAGTTGGAGTCGGTCCACGATGAATCTTTTGTCGGGGAGAGCGACAGAATGTACAAGACCAAGACCAAGACCAAGTCGAAGAGTCCTGCAGCGACGCACGTTGTCGTCAAGACTCCTTTGCGTCTTGAGAGTTGCACGAAGTCGAGCCATCTTGTGACACCGACCGGACGCAGTGTTACAGCGCTCAACGTCAACGGCCGAGTGAATTCTGTGCGCAAAACGATGCAGACGATTCTTCAAAGTGAGACACTCAGCAACTTGAAAAGCGAGACGCGGTATTGATGCCTCTTTGTGGTTTTTCAGAGCGAAAGAATGAACTGCTGAGTCAACTGGACAGCGATTACAGTGCCTTGAGAACGCGCATTGAGAAAGAGCTTGCCGAAGCACAAGAACAGCTTGAGAGTCTACAAAAGGTTCAGTAATCATGGCTGTGAATTGTTTGCTCTGCAGCACCAACTCGTGACAACAATGGATAGGTAAACAGATCTATCCATGAAAAGACCGAAAAGCGATTGGAGGGCCTTGCCAAAGTATGTACCTCCGAACTCTTTTCTCGCTTTTGACTTGACGCCTGAGAGCAAACCAAAGAGCTAATGGTCTTATTGCAAATCACTTGCGATCCTCACTGTGTCAAAAGATGGTCACTGAAGAGATCAGGTAGGTGCACACGAATAAGTCTCTCGACGGTGTTGACGATGTTGACGATCAACTGACCCTTCACGTATCGCCAGTCAAATTCATAAAGCGAAAGAACGAGTCATCTCGTCTACAACCCAGTTCTTCACAAAAGAAAAACAAAAGGTCCTTCAACGATTTCGTCGTGATATGCAGACATTGGTTCAGTGATAGAATATGTCTCGAGATCGAATTGGTTTTGGTCGAGCACGCAATCATTGCATTCAAGGCGAGGCGTGCCGATCTGGGAACGTGAAACGATCGTCAATGTAGTCTTTGCGTCCCCTCCCCCCCCTCAATGCTCTGTTTGAAACTGTCTTGTGATGTGCCAGAGCATACATTGACGCACCCATTTCATTGGGATCCGGTGTAGAGATCCAATTCATCAGCTCTCCATCCGATCAATGGGGCCGTTTTGCGGCTGCGAGTCACTATCTCGATGCCTCTTTGGGTATTGAGTTGCCTTGTTCAGTAACGTAGGATTCTCGTCAAATGGATGCGAAGAGTGCAGACTTAGCAAACCCTCTTCTTTGTTAATATGCGAAATGCGTGGAACCATCATCGGGTGGAAGAAGGAATGTACCTCGTGCCTCTCAGGAGTGAGGCGTGTGAGGCGTGTGAGGCGTGTGGGGCACAGGTTCAATGCCTGCACATCACAAGATTCTCACGATGCATTCCCTTCAACGTCTGTGCCATATCAAGGGAAATCCCTTAGTAGACGGCCCATGAGCCTCGTGTTGTCACAATCTCGATCCTCAGCGATATTGTGACACGCTGAAGTGACTAGTGGGCAATCAAGTGTGAGAGCTCTTGCCGCACGTGTCGTACGACTGACGTGGTGGTCAAAAGGACCGCTTTTCCGCTTTTCCTGAAAGAGTATAAGATGAGAGTTTGTTGGTGCTTCAGTGCTGAGCAAGTGAGTTGATTGGTTGTGAGTAAGCTTCTGATCGTTGTTGGACAGTGCTTGCGTGCGATCTCCTGTGCTGTCCAAAGAAAAATGCAGCGTCCTGCCAAATGTCTCAAAAAATCATGGTTTAGTCACAAGACTTGGATTCCGTGTGGTTTGTGGTGCCATGCAGTCAAGCCAATCGTTCAAACCAGATGGTAACGAAGAGAATGGTATGCGATATAAAGCAGTGACCGAATCTATCAACGATCATTGCTGGTTGCAATCCTGACAGAAATGGTGATACTGAAGTTCCGTTGCCCTGCCATAGAATGTTGATCCTCGGACCCTTTTGAATCTGCATAGCCATGCACCAATTGATGCCCCAGGTGGGTTGGACGAGAATCACTTCAAAAGAGATTCAACATCCATACCAATAGAGTTGAGTCAGAAAGCAACGTTTGCACGACATCCAACCAGACAGACCAATCTGGTGCCCCGGAGACGTGGAGTTTGTTGGTTGGAGGGCAGCGATGACGCGCTCCGAGTGATCTATTTTGACAGTATTGACAGAGTGGTCATGTGTCTTTACCAAATTACAAACACCAAACAGCTACTCAAAGCGCTAGATCTTGCACACTCTATTGAATCCAACAAAAGCTGTCAAGCACTTTCAGCAGCATTCATTGCAACTTCATCTAAGCGATCCATCGAACATCGTGATCCATTCGATTCACTTGTCTGGTGGCCAACCGGTTGATGGTGAGTTGGGTGGCTGAGGACTGCAGTTTCAGTGGCTCATCAAGATGTCTGGTAGCAAAGACATACAGTATCAGAAACGAGCCAGTTTTGGAGCATTTCTTTTCTTCATTCTCTTTGGTTGTGAAGTTGTGTCGGTCTTTTGCTTGGGATCTGGGAGGGAAACCAGCTGCGAGTGTGCATGTGCGCATGTGACTGCAATCCAGGCAGCGTCGACGTTTCTGTGGAGCAGGACCTGTCTATTGAGGATGCACTGATGATGCTCCACTCTCATGTCAATTCATGGCCAGTGTATATCTCTTTGAAGACATAACGCCTGGTGTGTGTGGCGGTGCAGTGCCGAGCGGGTGGGGGGCATTCATCATCCGTTGGGATCCAACTAGTTCTATTGGACAATGCAGATAGTGCATTGAACACTGTAACGGTCCCAACAACACAAGTGTAGAGCACTGCCAACTGCCAGTGTACCCTTAGTCGTGAATGCAACCAATGCAGGCACGAATGAATCATGACGCAGTGCAAAGGAATTGTGCTCTTGGAGGGAACCAGCTGGTGCGTTTGGACGCAAAAGGGTGGACAGGCCATGCGCGGCCCGTTCCTCAGTGTTCCAAACGTGCATCACCGCCCGGTGACGCGCTTTGGCTGTCCATTTGCTGGCTTTGAAGCGGGGAATGCAAAAGAAAAAAAACGACACACCATACATTTCCCCCAAACCACCAGAGACAAGTTTTGTTTACCAAACACAAACAGGTCCGCGACATACAAATTCTCTATATGGTGCTGTGAGAATTTATTTGACGGGTGTATCCCGTCTGACAGGTAGGACAGGTGTCTTCGCGTGCTGATGGTGTGGTTGGCGCTTTTTGTGTGGCGTACACCAGTCGACGCCACAAATCAAACCGAACCAAGCAACCAAAAACCAGAGCTGCGTTTGGTGTCATTTTCAGACTTTGTGGCAAAGCAAATCCCCCTCAAGGTAAATGGGCTGCCCCAAGCAGAATCTTCGTTTCCCCCAAGTTTGAGTGGATTTCCGTCCGTTAGAAGGGAACTCGGCAGTGTGTTGCACTTGTTGGGAAGACGCGAATCCATGCTGATGCCAATGGGATGTGCAACGGCGCTTGCACTGCCATTTGTCAGCAAACGAATGGATGTTGAGTTTGTCTCTGTGGTGCTTGCATGCCATTTCCCTTTCGACGGTGACGGCAAAGAAAAAGTGACTGATGCCTTGATGTCACTGCAAAGATTGCGAGTCCTCTCAATGTGGGGGAAGCAACGGGGAACTCTTTGCTGGAGTGATATGGTCGGGTTTTCTCGCAGTGTCTGTCACTAACTTGATTGTGTATTGTGTGTTTTGTTTGGGGACCGAAATTCGACAGTTAAACACAACCAAATCCACTAATTCACTATGGCATCTGCATTGGGACTTTCACAATCGGGCATGGAGTAAGCTGCACGTCTCTCTACAATGGCAAAGTTGACGAGTTTCAGCATCCACTAATGCTTCTTGTGTGCCTGTTTTGGTAATAGACTTGATTCCATCATGGCCAGCACCGACGGCATCACGCGCAAGACCAAGATTATCTGTACCTTGGGCCCCGCCTGTTGGTCCCCCGAGAAGATCGGCGAACTCATTGACGCTGGCATGAACGTGGCGCGTCTCAACTTCTCCCACGGTGACCACGCCACCCACGCCGAAACGCTCGGACGCCTTCGCTCGGCTTTGGCTACGCGTCCCCACAAGAATGTACGTTTCTTGCAGAGCTTGTTGGCCGCTTTGGCGGTGTTTTGGGTGCGTGGAAAGCTCACTTTATCGATTTGTCCATGAAACAGGTGGCCATCATGTTGGACACCAAGGGTCCGGAAATCCGCACGGGTTTCCTCAAGAACCACGACAAGGTGACCATAAAGAAGAACACCATTGTGGAGCTCACGACCGATTACTCGGCGCTCGGCGACGAGAATCTGATTGCTTGCTCCTACCCGGAGCTGCCTCATTCCGTGCAAGTCGGTGGCAATGTGCTCGTCGCGGATGGCTCGTTGGTGCTGACTGTCACCGACATCAAGGAGAAGTCCGTTATGGTAAGTGTTGTGTTGACTGAGACGGATCGCAGATCTGGGACGAGGCAGTTGTACTCATTACCTCTGTGGTGGTTGTGCAGACCAAAGCCCTTAACACGGCGACGATTGGCGAAAAGAAGAACATGAACCTGCCCGGCTGCAAAGTGCTTTTGCCCACTTTGACGGCCAAGGACGAAGATGATCTGCTGAACTTCGCCTTGGTGCAGGGCGTCGACTTCATCGCCGCCTCTTTTGTGCGTACCCCGCAAGACATTGAAAACATCCGTGCAGTGTTGGGTCCCCGCGGTCGCGCCATCAAGATTATTGCCAAGGTTCGCAAAATGCGCCTCGAACTATCGATGGTGTTTTGTTTGCGATGACACTGACTATTTGGCTTGCCAATTCTAGATTGAAAACCACGAAGGTTTGTCGAACTACGATGGCATTTTGGAAAAGGCCGACTCCATTATGGTGGCTCGTGGTGATATGGGCATGGAGATCCCCTCCGAAAAGGTGTTTTTGGCCCAGAAGATGATGATTCGCAAGGCCAACATTGTCGGCAAACCCATCGTCACGGCCACGCAAATGCTTGAGTCCATGATCAAGAACCCTCGTCCCACTCGTGCCGAATGTACCGATGTGGCCAACGCTGTGTTGGACGGCACTGACTGCGTGATGCTTTCGGGCGAAACCGCCAACGGTGACTTCCCGATTGAAGCTGTCGAGATGATGAGCAAGATCTGTATCCAGGCCGAAGGTGCCATTCACCACGACGAGTTGTACCAAGCGATTCGCCACCAGACCCTTGCCAGCGGCGCCATGACCACCGAAGAAGCCGTCGCGTCGTCGGCTGTCAAGACTGCCATTGATATCAATGCCAAG
The DNA here is from genome assembly GCA_027475765.1 of Paralagenidium karlingii. NCBI lineage: Eukaryota > Oomycota > Peronosporomycetes > Paralagenidium > Paralagenidium karlingii. The sequence goes on from JAMFLO010000241.1 coordinate 42,718, forward strand.
ATGATCGTTGCTCTGACCGAAACCGGCAACACGTGCCGAATGATCGCCAAATACCGCCCATCTGTGCCCATTCTTGTGCTCACTGCTCTGGGAGAGACTGCTCGCCAATCCGAAGGTGTGTTGAAGGGCACGGTTGCTCGTGTGATGGGTTCCATGATTGGCACGGATTCGATTCTGTTCCGGGCGACCGACCTCGGCAAACAGTTTGGCTGGATCAAGAAGGGTGACGCGGTTGTTGCGGTGCACGGCATGCAAGAAGCTCGCTCCGGCTCCACCAATATGCTCAAGGTGCTGGTTGTAGAATAAGCAAGATCAACAACAGCAACAGCAAACACAAAGAAAAGCGGGACCCACGCCAAAGAAACAAAAGGAGCCAAGCGACACTTTGCAACAAGACGACGAGACACAAAACGGCACGTGCTAAAGCCCGTGGGACCAGACAAAAGTTGAAGCGATGCAACGCGAAAAGAATGCAAGTCTGGTCTTAAGCGTGGTTGGTGGTGCGCATCGAAGGAAGAGTTCGCCGTGGCTTGTCGATTGGATCGTGTTGGACTAGTTTTGTTTTCTCTTTCGCGGACATCTCGTTCTTTTTTTTGGGAACTTTTCTCTCTATATCGTAAGATCAAATCAATTGGTTATTGTAGGCATGCGCGAGTCCATTGACTCAACACTTTGTCGCGTTGACGGCTGGCTCTGCCGCCGATTCTGTTGCTGTTGCTGTTGTTGTTGTTGATGTGGGTCTTCTCGACAGCAACAGCTCTAGCGGGTGTTTTCACAATGGGATACGAGCGGTGTTTGTGGTGTCGCCCTGGACTCCATTGCTGGAGATTTGCTGCCGCGTGAACCTGGCATGGCGCGAACGACTTGGGCTCTGGTGGCGGTAAAAGTGACGGCGATGATGCTTCATCAAGCACTGCAGCTGGCATGGGTTTTGTGGTTGGTGTAGCAGGCGTAGGCTCTGCCAGGATCGAAGCGCTTGAGAAAGTAGATTTCGCAGCAGCTCTTGACAACTGTTGGCAGATCTCCGCGGCGTTCATCGTCGGATCCTGCAGCAGAAGTCGACGCACTTGGTTCTATATGCCATTCAAACATCCCACGTGAGCATTTCAGTTCATAGGCTGTCTCCTATGCAAATGCGCCCCTCCTCCAAAAAGACGATCATACCGCGCCAATGACCCGCACAATGACTGTGAGCAGTGTGTGCTCTCGCAGGGCTGCCTCGATCGCCACTTGTTGGGCTCGTGATTGATGCACACACTCGTGTTGGTCTTGGCATTCACTCGACCGATTTGCTACTGGATGGGAAGAGGTCGTCTTGTGATGGCTTGGCTTGTGCTTCGGCTTGAGAGCTTGTTGTTGCTCTTGTTCTTGATGGTGTTGTTGACGCAGCAGACTGACTTGCGACTGGAGCAACAAGATCTTTTCTTCTAACAGTGTCAACTGTTGGTCTTGGACGACAACTCTTTGGGTCATTTGGTCCAATTGGTGACGAAGCGTCTGGTTTTCTTGTTGCAGTACCTGGTGCTTTTGGGTTTGTTCGCGGGCAAAGCATTCATGGAATTGTGCCATGGCAAGTGCGTCCTGAGATTGAAGAAGCGTCGACTTGTATCCGGTCGGAGAAGGTCGCGCCGTGAAAAATGCAACCGAGGAAGCTGCACAATTATTGCCGCCAAGCTTGGTGCAGGTGAACGATGGCTCACTGCCAAGTCCCACGTGAGAAGCTTGTGCATCATGCAGATGGTGGTGCTCTTGGTCTTGAACCGAGGAAGACGCGTCTTCATGGATGAATTGTTCTAGGTCTGGAGGCTTTGGTGGAGCCTGTGGCTCTGGCACCAGAGGTTCTCGAAGATCTTCGAGCTCAGAGTCTTCTTCATCATGTTCGTCTTCGTCTTCTTCTGGCACAGGGCTCGGAAAAGAACTAAAAGGAGCTTCATTCGTGGTGGTGGCAGTTATCGTTAAGTCCTCGACAATGGACTGGGAGACCGATGAAGCAGGATTCGTGGTAGTTGTGGGCTTCACCGTTGCTGTCGACGTGTCTCTCGGCTGCTCCATCGAGGTCTCATGGCCACCTGGCGGTTCTGGATCCTCCACAAGCGAATTCATGACCAGATCGAGGTCTGAAAGCGCTTTGGTCATCACTTGAGCTCTCAAATCGACTTGATGAGACTCCTCTACTGGCGTGGAAGTGTCTTCGTCGACGCTTGGAGAAGAAGACGACGGCACCGCGGCAGGAGCAGAAAGACCTGAGGCGGAAGCATTGGACGATTGAGTAGACTGTGTCTGGTCCATGCCCAGTTCTAGTTGAAGCCCTCTTCGAGCTGCGGCGAGCCGTTTGCTGAACTCTTCACGCAAGCCATTGGCAAACTCCGAAGTTCCAGCTGTTACGGTTGGTGGTGTTGGTGCTTGGGGTGCTTTCTGCTCTTCAAAAGAACGTTCAGAACCGGTCTGCTTTGGTGGCGATCGTTGGATATTTCGTCTTGTACTGGACGAGTTGCTACCGCGTTTCTGACGGTGGATGCCACGACAACCATGGGAGATCAAGTTCAACATGGTCAGTGTCAGGTTATGCACCTCCAGGAACTCTTGTGGGCTGTCCATCCACTCAACAAGCGTACCTGTGCTTTGAATGGCGACGCAACCTCTTGAGAAGCACTCAAAGGTTCGTTGCCATTCCCATTGGACTGGGAACTTCGGTTCTTGGGCGAATTCTTTGGCGGCATGTTGAGCTCTTAAATGTTCAGGAGAGGACCATGCAGGGAGGATGCTGGGTGCAGGATGCAGGGTGGTGCATGGACATCAAAAACGGATGATTACAACCCGCTAAAAATACCAGGGAGTGCGCTTGATCATTCTGTGTGCATTGCGCGTCGCGCTCCATCGCTCGCTCGTTGCCTTGGGGAAGAGTTCTCGAACAATGGAGTCTTTGGCCAAGTATGGTCTGCATGGATCTTCTTCTTCTTTGCAGGACAGCAGCTCCGAGATGACCGTCTGCATTCTTCAACTGGAAGCCTTTGACCACGATCAGGCCATTCGAGACAGCCTCGCCAAGCAAAAGTTTGTCATCCGCAAGCAACAACTCGTCACCCTGAGCAGCCACGACGCACACTACTTTGTGCAAGAGATCTGTGACCCTGCCAGTGAGTTTCATCGCGTGCGTCAAGAACGATTGGAACAACTTCAACGTGCCAAAGATTTGGCTGCTGCTCAAGCGCAGGATGCAATGCACGGTGAAAGAGCGGGAAGACACACCAGCAGTGATGCCTTGGAGGGAAGCGATAACAATGCGGCCGAACAAACGCCGACCGATCCTGTGAATGTGTTATTGCCACCACTTGTGGCTACTACTGCCAAGCAAGCACCATCGGGAAGTGCCACGGCATCACCTCGCGCCATCGTGTCTGCAAGATCAGCTGCAGGGGCAGGCAGCGCCAACAACTCTCCCAGAATTGAAGTGAATAGCTCGGAGAAAGAAACGGAACGACTGTCGGACGCTGTGGAGGCGCTCAGTAGGTAGGCTGGTGAGAACCAAAAGAGGTCGATATCTGATGGAGAGCTTGAGACGACTCACATGGCAGCCTGATGTACCTGGAACTTTGACATGCACACAGAAGTCCGATCGTGGTGCTGGTGCTTGAAAAAGAAAACGCCGTGAAAGATCTCATCGAGTTGATTGGACCGTCCAATCCGGTGTGTTGGACGCTGCCGGCTCATTCGAATTGCTTGCGCGCCAAGTTTGGCATTGATGCCAGAAGATTGGCGCTGCGTTGTAGCAAACAGCCAGAGACCGTGGTCGAAGAGATCCGCTTTTTGCTGGACAACCACTTCTCCTGCACCGTGAGTGGCGCAAGTGGTGCTGGTGGCGCCATGGAATCGGCGCGCTTGCGCCACAAGATGAAAAGCACGAAAAGCGTCGACGTCGACATGGACCAATTGATGAATTTCCTGTTCCCGCCGCATCTGCAGCATCCGAATTCCGTTGGCCGGCTGTTTGTGTTTGCTCTGTACGGGCCGCTCGACCACAAGAGTCGTCTTCGAAGCGGGGAAAAAGGATTGCATGGTGCGTGGGGTGCAAGTTCCTTCTTGCAACATGGCAGTTGGCTCCATCGCTTGATTCATCTCTGATGATTGTCTTGCGATAGTCGTGACGGATCAAGAACTCACAACCATGTGCAATCGCATTGAGCGCGACGACATTCTCGCCGTGTATCGACTTGCCAACCTTGCGCAGGATGAGGTAGTCCTCAACAGCATTCTAGACACAAACTGACTTCTTGACCAATGCTGACTGTCCATGACTGGATAGGAAGAAGAAGTGCTTCGACATGTCGAGAGCCGCCTCAAAGTCGTGCCGCGGTACACCAAACGCGACATTTACAAACTCTTTGAGACCCTTCGACGCGACCGTCAGGGCAAAATGAGCTTTCACGAGATGCAACAGTTGAGTTGAGTTCATACATGCAACTACCTTTCTCTATCTCTCACTACCTCTCGTGCTCACTGCCCATTCAACGGGAATGTATACGTGTGCGCCTCGTGTTTAGAGTGATCCTCAAGGAGCGGGTGCGTCGCGTAATGTGCATGAAAGAAGCCATCGATCCCTGTCTTGCTCTTCCCTTGCTCAATAAACACAGCAAAGCACTCACTCGATTGTCCAAGACCAGCTACGAGATCGCACCACCCAGCATGTTTCTCAAAGACGTCGGCATGGACGATTGCGACAACTCCGTGTTGGTGTCGCGGCTGTTGAGTCGGTTTTCGTTTGAGATCTGCCATTTGGACGACGGCAACTCGCCCGAACTCACCCAAAATGTGCGCTTGACGCGTCAAGACATTCTGTTGCCTCGATGCGCCAACATTTTGCCGTGGAATGTGTCCACTCGTGTCCGTAAATGAATAAAAGAATGATCAACTAACTGGGTCCAAAGGCAAAAGGGTTTTGGCGCGTTGTTTGCTGCACCTGTTCTGTTGCTGGAGAAAGGTCGTTGTGGAACCATGGTTTCAATGGATGAAGGCGCCGTGTGGGTTCTCTGTCTCCAACGCACACCCTAGCTGCTGGAACTCTCTTTCGCCTGGTTGGTTCTTGTCGAAGGCTCTTGTTGCAGAATGGACTCCCCAACAACGAGTGAACGTCCTCGTTTTGGTAGTCGAGATAAATCCATTGTTTGGATGAACTGCGGCACTTTTTCCAGCTGGGTGTGCTATATCACCAAGAACTCCAATCCATTTGGACTTCTGAGGGTCGCATTTGGAAGAGTTGTCAACGGAGTGCGTGAAAAGCCACTCCCATGAGCTCATTTGATGGTTTTGGCGCGATGCAGAGTCCACTAACGGGACCAACAATATATCGCACACATGTTTGCATCAACTCTTCCTTGGTTTGGCAGTATGAAGAACCTGAAAAGAACAGCCTTTCTTGGAGATGAAGCAATCTTCATAGTAAGCTCGGGATCACGGGAAGAGAGACGTATCGGGTAGCCATGACTGTGCTCAGGTGATAGGCCTGGTAAAGCAGCTCTGGGAGCTCACCTCCAGACCTTCTTGGATGAGGAAAACCTCGTCAACGTACTTGCCATCAATGGAGGACCGCGTTCGAGCCAGAGGATGCGTAACCCTTCGGTCTTGGTTTGCCTCGAAACCAATGTGAAAGCGAGGGTTTTGGTTCCCGTCGATTGAAGCCAAGTATGCACCAGCATCAGCGCATGAAGCGCTACCAGGGTTGCAAAGGCTCCGTTTCATGCAGTTCAGTGTGACGTGGCTATGATTGAAGTGGAGCGTGTCGCCCAAGAAGTAGATGGCCGAGGGATCGTGAAAGAACCAATAGTACCACCAGGCCATGGCTAGCAGAAACGCCAGTTCGCTTGCCTGAAGAGTTATGGTGGGAGTGGGCCTGGTGAGATTGGTGTCGAGCTCTCTTGAGGTGCGTCAACAGTTTCGATGTGGTGATTGAAGGGTAAAAGTCGCACGGCTGACTGGCGATCGCTTTCGATCGATTTCGTTGCAGATTTGGAAATGGGATGGCCCGATGCTTCTTGTTGGAGCGGTTTCGAGCAGAAGTTGAAGTTTGGGGTATCATTGTAATTAACCCAAAGTGCCACCACACGCACCAGTGAGTGTATGTACGAGATTGACACCTCAGCTGCCTCAGATTGATTCACTTGAGAAGAATAAGATGACTTCGAGGCGATTTTAGGACCTTGACAAGCCAAGTTGCCGTGTTAAGCACGACCGATGGAGATATAGTGATCGGTGAAATTGAGGAAGAGGAAGGTCTAGTACAGCAAATATTATCCACAGAACGAAATTCTGGGGCTATGGAGGTAATATATAGGCTTTGGCCCTGCACGCTCCCCCCATCCCTTGTGGATCAGCTCGTGTAGAGAGAGATGCCATCTCTCTGTACAAGAACGCATTGAGTGGATGCCACCAAAAGCGCACAACAACCTTTTGCTTTCCATTTGGTACCCGAGCGCCGCGTGCCGCTTTCTTTCTCTGTCTCTGTTGTGGTTTGTAGCGCCGTTCACGCCGCCACCCACGAGCGTTGCAGACAAAAGTACCAACTCCCAAAGCCACGTGAAGTTCAGTCCCAGAACACTCCGCTTCAAATGGTCAAATCGTATTTGCGCTACGAGCGCGAGACGTCGTTTGGCGTGATTGCGTCCACCGAAGGCAACGTCATCTTCGACCAAACTGGTCGCTTTGCCATCGCTTCTGCGCTTCAAGAGATCGTCGTGTGGAACATTCGACAGGGCAACAAAGTGCGTCAATTGGCTTCGTCGGATTCCTCGGAGGCAGCTTCCTCCAATGGCCAAGTGACCTGTTTGCGACTCAGTCCGGATGGCCAATTGGTCGCCGCCGGGTACTCTTCGGGGCTCATCAATGTGTTCAAAGTAGCCACGGGTGCGCTTGAGATCACTTTGGACGGCCACAAAAGCGCCGTGGAATGTCTGGTGTTCAACGCAGCCGGCGCGCTGTTGGCTTCTGGCTCGCGCGACACCGATATCATCGTGTGGGACATCGAAGCGCAGACTGGATTGTACCGATTGCGCGGTCACAAGGATGCCGTGACCCAACTCAAGTTTTTGCGCGTCGGCGAACACAAAGAAGAAGACTTGCTGGTGTCTTCGTCCAAGGATTCGTTGCTCAAAGTGTGGGAGCTCAGCACCCAGCATTGTGTGCAGACCTGCGTGGGCCATCGTAATGAGATCTGGAGCTTTGACATTGATCCCACCAACCATTCACGACTGATCACTGGTGCATCGGATAATCAATTACGACTCTGGCGGTGTGATCAGCAGCCACAGCAATCCACCAACCAGATCGCAGAAAAGGACGAATCGACAGTTCCCGAAGTGGTGCGATCGCTTGGCGCCTTGACGCGACAAACCAACGACCGCGCCATGAGCGTGCAGTTCAATCCCAACGGCCAGCTGGTCGGCGTTCAGAGTTCTGGTAAAGTGGTCGAAGTTTATCGCATGCGCACGCAGGAAGAGATCAAAAAGAAACGCCAACGTAAAGAGAAACGTCAACGTGAAAAGCAGCGCAAGAAACAACAGCAGCAACAGGGAGAAGATGGCGAAGACCACCACCACCAGCAAGATGAACCAGAACGAGCACAAAAAGGTGTCAAAGAGGATCTTTCCAACAGCGCACAAGACGAACTTGAGTTGTTGTGTGTGGTGCGTTCCGCTCACAAGATCCGATCGTTTGCGTTTTCGCCCGACATTGCAAAGGACGGCACCACTTCGATACTTTTGGGGCTTCAGAATAATAGCATTGAGACTTATGTGCTGCGTCCTCAAGTCGAGGACATGGAATCCCGCTTTGCCAAAGCCCATGCTTTGACGCTTCACGGTCATCGCTCGGATGTACGAGCAGTGCACATCAGTTCGGATGACCAGTTGTTGTTGACGCTGTCCAGCACGGCCGTGAAGATCTGGAACGCCAAGTCCATGCAGTGCATTCGCACCCTCAGTGAAGATATTTCTTCGGCGCTGTGTGCCATGTTCGCCCCTGGCAACATGCACGTCATCGTGGGCACCAAAAACGGTGCATTGCTCTTGTTTGATCTGAACTCTGGCGAGTGCATCTGGAAAGATTTGGAGACCCACCATGGAGCCGCCATTTGGTCCATGGATGTGCGGCCTGATGGCAAAGGAATTGCCACTGGTGGTGCGGATCAGCACGTCAACTTTTGGGATTTCGAGATGGTTCCAATCACCAACGATCTGGAAGTTGAAGGCACCACCGCGGGTCCGACCACCAGCGGTCTTCGTCTTGGACTGACCCACTCGCGGCTTCTCAAGATGACCGACGACGTGCTGTGCGTGAAATTCAGTAACACCAAGGACCCCAAGAAACTATTGATCGCCGTGTCGTTGCTGGACTTTACAGTCAAAGTGTTTCACGACGACTCGCTCAAGTTTTTCCTGTCTCTGTATGGTCACAAGCTGCCGGTCATTTCGATGGATATCTCTTCGGATGACTCTCTTTTGGCCACGGCCTCGGCTGATAAAAACGTCAAACTCTGGGGTCTGGACTTTGGCGATTGCCACAAATCCATCTTCGCGCACCAGGACAGCATCATGTGCGTGCGGTTTGTGCAAAAGACCCACTATTTCTTCACGGCGTCCAAGGACAAAACCGTTTGCTACTGGGATGGCGACCACTTTGAGCGCATTCTCAAGCTCGCCAACGATCATTTCGGCCAAGTCTGGGGAGTCGCTGTCTCCAAGGACGGAAGCTTTATGGTAAGCTGTAGCCAGGATCGCTCCATCTGCAAGTATGTGCGCACCGAAGACCAAGTGTTTATCGAAGAAGAGAAAGAAAAAGAAATGGAACAGCTCTTTGAACAGGAACTGACGGCCACGGGCAACAATAAAAAGCCCGCACTGAACGGGGAGCAAGCCGAAGACACTGAGGAATCTGCTTCCGCCACCAAGCAGACTGTGGAGAGTGTTCGTGCCGGTGAAAGACTGATGGAAGCCATCGAGTTGGCCGACCACGAAGTCAAAGCCGTGGAGGAATTCGAACAAAAGCGCGCCAAAGTCACCGACCCAAAACGCAAAGAAGAGATGACCCACTCGCCGAACATCCTCTTGCTGGGGTTCACACCCAACAAATATGTGCTCCACACGCTTCGCAAAATCCCTTCCGACAAAATGCAGGAAGCGTTGATCGTGTTGCCGTTCGAGTTCGTGAAGCGCCTGATTGCGTATCTGTTCAAGTTGATTTCATGCCATTTGGAAGTGGAATTCTGTTGTCAAATCTTGTTGATTGCGCTTCGATTGCACCACACGCAAATTGTCGCGGATGACTCGCTTCTGACCGAGATGCAATTGCTGTGGGAGTCACTTCGGACGCAAATGGTGGAGAACAAGAACCGCATTGGCTTCAATCTGGCTGGCCTCAAGTATTTAAAGCGACAAATCGACGAGGAACACACGGGTTTTGTGCAAGAGATTGCGCCGACAACGGCTGCTGGTGCTGCTGCTTCGTCCTCCAAGAAGAAAAAGCAGCGAACAACCTGATCGGTCGGGTTGTCCATTTCCGCTGTAACTAGAGCCACCGCCCGCATTCACTTTTCTTCTCTGATCAATAGAAAACCGACAAAACTCTTTTGTTTTTTGTTTTTGCGTCAAGTCAATATGGTCGTGGTGGCATGTTGTCGAGTCACACCGTCTGGGTTCATTCACTTTCATCTCTTCTCCTGCCAACCGAACCAGTGAAGAAGTCCACTAGGCACTTGGCGTTTGTCTGCTCTCGGTTTGAAAATGAAACAAGCGTGGCGATAGCGTCAAGAGGGCGGTGATCAGCGTCAAGAGGGCGGTGATCACGAACGATGATGAGCGAGCCACCTCCGCACACCAACAGACCAACAGGACAACAACCACACCGCCAATTCTAATCAAATAAGAAAACAACCAAACACCAGGGCAAAAATCAAAAGTTACTCATGGCCAGCAGGTTCTCACGGGAAAGCCGAAGCTTCCTATGAACTGCACATTTGGGAGTGTGCGGATGATGCTGAGCAGCTATTGTCATTGTAACTCGTTGAGAGGCAC
>JAMFLO010000242.1:0-52352 GCA_027475765.1 Paralagenidium karlingii
ACCAAACTGAGCTCTCTCTGGATACAAGAACAAGCTTTGTGAATATTTCTTGTTGAAAGTGGATTTTAGTTGTCATTTTAAAGTCTACTACACGACAAAGCCGTCATATTGGTCTTGATCATGTTGGATCTTGATTAATTCGAGCAGCGGATGCTTCTTGCCGGCAGCGATCCATCGATCGATCATGGCCATTTCATCGCGGAATCCATCAGGTAATTCGGCGGCTTTCACCCAGGAGGATGGCATTCCGCCACTATCCATGCGCCACCTAACCAGATACTGTGGAACGCCGCGGAATACACGACGCCCACACAACGTCCACACAATTCAACGCTAAACGGCGATGGAAAGATTCTCTTCAGGAATTGGGTTACCAAAGCCCTCCTGTCGAGCATCATCCTTGGATAGAAGAGGGCTAACTTGTAAAAATCCGGCTAGGGCTGGTACACTGTGCTGGGTGTGACAACAATGTGCCAGCAGCGACTCTCTCTGGGAGACACACGTGTCATAGGGTTTGCATATATTCTGATTGGCAGAAATTAGGAACAGCTGTTGTAGATCTAGCTGATAGGATAAAGACACGTGTCTGTTAGGTCTGCAGCCAGATCAATCTCACTTTTGGTTTTACCACCAAATGCCCTCGGTACCAATCCCTCCGTCCTTCCTACATTAACAGGTTATCAGCCCAAATACGATGACGGACAAGACGTCAACGGCCTTCGACAAGTTCGACGGCGACAACTAAGCCAGTTGGGCCAGCTACATGCGTGGCGTGTTCTTGACCAAGTCAGTGTGGCACGTCGTCAACCTGGTGGTGACACCTTGAGAATACACCGCTGTTGTTGGCAACACCCGTACACCCGTGGATTCCCACTGGTTCCGGTGTGGTTCCACTTAAATGGAGCCAGCAGACTTCGAATATTGAGTTCGCGGACGACAGAAAGACTTATCCGCGCTGCCTTCCGCAGATTCCGCGTCTGTCTCCGTGTTTATACCTTCTCAAAACTTGGTGAGTTCTGAAGTGGATAGATATCTACTGTCCTATGCACTGCTATCTTCCTATCTTGAACTTGGCACCTGAATTCTACCGGTATCCTACGGTTACTGAACCTTCCTGACATAATCAAGTCCAGTCTAGCCAGATTCCAGGGTTACATCCACTTGAACTTGAAAAAGTTGCACTCCTTGGATTCCGGATGGAGGATCTTGTGAAGTCGCGGATGGTGGGTTGGAATTTTGCAAAGTCGTTGATTCTGAACTGGATTCCCGTACGAGATGGTCGGATTCACGCTTTACGGGTGCTGGAATCCAGGATTCCCACATTTGAGCCCATGGATTCTTGACAACTGGGTCTGTCGCATATGGTTTCGCCATGAATTTCTGGAATCCTCTTTTGCTGACGATGCTGAGCCTTGATACACGATCCTGAACGTCAACGGAGTTGTGTTCAACGTGGATTCTGGTCGAAAAAGCTGGATTCCACCGTGGATATTGCGTGCTACTTCTACCATTGTCGGTCCTCCACATCCAAATACCAATATTTAACACCTTGACGTTCGCTCTTGCTGCACCTTGAGTTTCTGGAATCCGGATTTATTGGGAGTGCATGCCCTTGGTTCACCATCACGGCTGCTTGATGAGTCTTTTCCACCATCTGTAAGGCTGGATTCTGACTTCAGCACTGCACACCATCTTGGCCCAGGACATAATCTTCAATGTAGCAGCGGTGGTTCTGGATCAAAGCAACAATGACACAACGGTCTTTGACTAGAGACATGAACCCTTAGGAGCGAAGATCTCGTTGTAGTTTAGCCCATATTGCTGAAGAAATCCTTTACTACCAAACGGGCTATAAACCGATCAGGATGTCCTCACCATTGTATTTGACCATAAAAACCCAGAGATTCTTCAACAAAGGTCCAAGTATGGTTCTCCATCAACGATTGATGTTCAACTTGAGCAGCTTGTCTCCATTGATGAGCATAGTCACAGTAAGAGTGCATATTTTCGACCACACCTCCAACAAGCCATCACCACTGATGCCAACAAGCTGAAGTTGCTTGACCAATCCGCTCTCTTGATTGGCTATAATACAACAACTGTCTCCTTCATTTTACCCAATCCAGAACCGACAAACAGGCTTGTGCTGGTGCCACCACCACCACCAACCATGGATACTTCAGTGCATGCGCCCCCAAACACCATTCAAGACTCCCAGAGCAACTGCAACAGCGAAAGCCACGGTGGATACTGAAGATATGCTTCCATGTGAGGTGGAAGAAGAAGCCATGGGTTCTCCATTGGTGACTTTGGCTTCGTGTTTGGTGGACGCCAGCATGAGAAGTCCATCTTCATACAACTTTTCCAAGTGGTGGACTTGGTCCAACGAGTCGTGATGACGCTTCCAGCTTCGAATGGTGCGAACGCCATGCTGGCTCTGACACCACTCAATCACTCGAACACGCCTCGCAAAGGACTCGGAGCCATACGCGCGACCAAAACCGCTTCCACCGCCGTAACACAGCTGGATGCCCTGCCGGTGACCACAGTACTCGTTCAAGTGATCGTGGCCGACAAACACCGCCTTGACTTCTCTTTGTTCCACCAGCGTAGAAAACAACTTGGTGTCGACCGATGAGGACGAGACCCGTTCATTCTGTTCACCCGAGAGCGCTTTGGCAACATCTCCTGGCGGCTCAGCGGTGGTCACGTTGTATTCAGGAATGGGGATGTGAAAGAACATCATGGCTGGCACTCTGTCATTGCGATGGGACTCTGAGAGCTGCTTGTAGAAGGCGATCTGACTTGGTTTGACCCAGTCGTACGTCGACTTTGTCTCCGGGTAGATCGTCTTGTTGGGATATCCATGGGAATCCAAGAAATACAAGCGGAACATCGCGCGAGTATTGTTGGGATCCATGACACTCAGTTCGTAGTTGCCAATGCCATCGACATTTTCGGGTCCACGCTGGATGTAGCTATGGTTTTTGGCCGAGGCCAACATAATGATTCGTTGTCGAGGAAACCCATTTTCGTCGTCGTGATTGCCAAAGACCATGGCCCAAGGGATGCCTCGCTCTTCGACAGGGTTCGTGGTGTAGTCTATGGCGTCTTGTTGGCGGTCAGTATCAAACGTTTCGACGTTGTCTCCCGTGAATACGACCATGTCGGGCTTTTCAATGTCCAGCACGTCGTTCATGAACTGGGTCATCAGAGCTTCTTTGCAGTCCGACGAGACCACGTCTTTTGGAGGGTCTCGACACTCATAGCTTGGGTTTCCTGTGAAGTGCAAATCAGCGAATTGGAGAATCTTGAAATTGAGAGCTGTCCCAATCTGTCGTGCGAGAAGCGGCGGCTTTTGTGTATTAGCGTTGAGTAGTTGACGCCCGTGTCCTGCTGTTGCATTTATTAATTGCATGTCGGCCGTGGCTTGCCATGACGAAGATCCGTGGGCTACTGCGGGAGGAAACCACATCCATTCGAAACTTACGAGAAGAATGGCGATTACCCCAGCCCATCGAGTCGTTGGTGGAGAACTCTGCATCAATTCTTGGCTTGGAAGATTGGATTGTGACGTCGAGGTTCTCGCATGAAAAGCTATGGCGGATGGGGATCGTGCTCTTGAGCGACGTGGAAGGTCATATGGCGACATGAGCGTCGACGAACTTGTGTCCCACGCCATCCCTTTCTCGAGATTGACGGACCGCAATCAAGTAGTATTCTGCTGTTCTAGGAATGATTATCAAACTGAACATCCTTTCGGGGCTGTGTATGTAGTGTGAGGGGCTCACATGTCGCACCGTATGACTCCCGATCGTTCGCCATCATCCACGGCAGACAAACTGTGTTGGTCTTCTGCGGAACGTCGACTGCAGGCGGTCACGGAACCTCGCGAACGTCTCCAACCAACAAGTGGTGTACGAAGATAACTCGCATCAAGGACCATCGACATCATCAACAGCGAGTCGTTCCAGCGGGCGTGTCGCGTCCATGCTAAAGAGTGCAAAGTTGAGCAGGAGAAGAACAAGAAACAGAAAAACGAATCCTTCCAGTTTCGTGATCCGAGCCAATCACACGCTGGCCTCATGCAGTTCTTCAAGTTACGGAGCGACTTCATCGATAGACGACCTCATCCGACCATTAATCGATCGGTCGGATGAGGTCGGCTGCGCGGCCTTTTGAACATGGTCCAAGGTCAGCTCCTCGTGTTCGTGGAGCTACTGCATGAGGTTCGTGACTCAATACAAAGAAGAGCCCCAGTCTTCGGTAGTAGGTTTCCTGAGTATTGGTTGTGCGATCAACAACAAGCCCGAAGCCGACTCTCTGAATCTCACAACAACTTGATCTGGCTCTGTTGGTCCCTGAGCGTGATTACGTGCCAAGCAGAATCAGTGCATACTTCCAGTTACCACCAAGCAAGTCAGACCATCCCGCCACTTGATTGGCTTCGTGGATTTGCTATTCATCTCGGTACAACACTTCAAACATGCTGCGCGAGTTCACGCTTTCGTAGAGGCGCTTCCAACTAGTCAATTCGCATTTTTTCGAGCCAAGATGCCGCTTCCACTCCACCACACGCGCTCTTCGGGAAAAGTTTGCGTATCCATATGCCTGACCAAAACCAATGCCGCCACCATAGCACAATTGAATTCCGTGATGCACATAGCAGTAATCGTCGCTGTGGTCGTGACCTACAAAGACAGCTTTGACTTCTTTCATGGCCAACAAAGTGTCCACCAGCTGACTATTGATTCTGGCCGGCGCGAAATCGTCTTGTTTGGACCCATGGCGCGTGGCTTCCGAGTCCAAGCCAAACTCAGGCAGCGGAATGTGGAAAAACATCATTCCCAGGGGAATTTGACCATGTGACGAAGCGTTGTTTCGAATCTGATGGGCATTCTGCAAGTACAAATCAGTTTGGCTTTGGTGGATCCAGTCATAGTGGGAGTGAATCAATGGATACTGCGTTCGGTTGCGAATGTCGTGGGAATCCAAAAAGTACAAGCTCAGCTCCGTGTCACTTGCATTGACGGGGTTCATCACTCGAAGCGCGTAGTTGCCGACTCCATAGACTTCTTCGGGTCCGATTTCTCCCAGAAACAGTGGTTTGTTCTCCATCAAATACTGCATGATCTGCCGTTTCACGGCATTTCCATCAGCCGCAAACTGGGTGTCATGGTTGCCAAAGACCATCGCGTACGGGATGGCACGTCTTTCGACGATTTCAGTGATGTAGTCCAAAGCCCCGATCGTTTCTTCCATTGTGTCAGCTTCAGTGTTGTCTCCCGTGAAGACCACCAGGTCGGGTTCTTCAAGATCAAGGATTTGCTCCATGAACGGCGGCATCAGTGCCTCACTGCACTGGTCAGGTTTCATGTAGTACGGTGGTGTGTGGCATTCTATCTCTTTGAGTTTTCCGGTGAAATGAACATCAGCAAATTGCACAATCCGAAACGTGAGGTTCTGACTCTGATTGTCGTATCCCTCCAAACGAGCGCTGAGCAAGAGACGTTGACTTCTTGTTCTGTTCGACGTCACAAGGTCAATCAAGGACGAGGATGCTTTTGTCATGATTGTTGGTTGAATGCTTTGAGCACTCGAGCTACGAGCAAGGAATAAATGCCGGTCATTGTCAAAACGCAGCTCTCCAAGGCGCTCAATCTGTTGAAATGAGTGTGCCGAAGAGGCAACATCGACAAACAAATCGTTCACGAACGAATTGCTGGGCAAAAATGCACCGCTGTGTGTGTCATTAAACTTGAAGATGCAAAGTACCAGCTTTTGGGTCGCTGAAGGTGAGAATAAAAGTTGGCCCGTGGATGAATTAGCGCAAATGGAACTGACTGGACCAAGTTGGAGGTCAACGATGATCGGTTGTTGCAAGACGCTGAATTCGTTGGTCCACAAACTGGGGTCTCCTTTGGAGATACACAAGGCATCCAGAGAACTGGAGTTATTGAAACCTATTGCCATCCGAAACAGTGTGCCGTACGTTTGCGCACATGGATCGGTAGTGTTGGCAGTTGATGCAGCACTCTTGCGCTGACTTGGCGTCAACCTTCGAATGTCGACCAGTGGAATCGCTTGTTCCAGTGTTGCCAGATAGATCGCGTAGTCGTCAATCAGACTCACACTGACATTGCTTGCGAGTTTCCATCCACGCATGAAGTACTTGGTGTGGTATGAAGTGGTGACGGAACGAATAAAGTGACCTGTCTGAAGTGCATGTTCGACCGTGATGTAGCCAGCACAAACTTGAACGTTGTTCTTTGGTGAAAACACTTGAACCCAAGCAAAAGAAGAAGCCGAATCGTTGATCGCACAGGTTTCACCGTTGCTTGCGTCAACAACAGTCAGCGACTGCAACACTGGAGTCTGAGAGTTCAGCATGAAGAGTGGCTGTTGTTGTTGGCAGAAGAACGCAAATCGATCCGGATAATCATCTCCGTACAGATTGACACCAAGTCCGCTTGTGAACGGATCGTTGGAGCAATTGAGCAGCGCAAGGTCTTGGGACTCGTTGGACATGACAAATGCCAGATTTGTCACCCCAAGGGGCGAGTTTTCCGCGGTTCGCTTGTGAACAACTGGAGGTTGCCGTGGCTTGTCTTGGAATTCCAGCATCCAAATGAGAACCCCAAGGCTCGCAAAGACAAGAACCACCAGTAGGATGGTCAATGGTACCACATAATGGTTGCATTTCTTGGCTTTGGATTCACGGCCAACTGCTTGGGTTGCTGTCTTCGGAGCACAGGCTTGAACCTTGACGTCGACTGGTCTGACGATCGATGCGGTCGGAAACGGGTTCAGGCGAGTCAGCAATGCCATCGCTGTTCAAAAGCCCTTTGCGTAGAGAAAAAAACAAACACGAAATGTGGTGAAAGCCATGGTCAAGACCGGTACTTGAGACACAGAATAAGACCCCGACGATGCGCTTTTGTGTTCGGTGACGTCGTGGAAGCAACAGGATCCCATCGCTTGTTCTCCGAGATCTTTTGGAGGCTATTTTTTGCCGCTCGAAAATGTGGTCTAAGCCAACGAATACTGTACACAAGCCATTGAAACTCAATGACCACTGTTGCTTGTGCTGCTTGTGCTTCTTGTGCTCAACTCGTCAGCAAGTGTATATTGGCGTGCGCACTTGTTGAAGCTTGAGATGGATCGGTTACCACGCCCAACCCCATCAGGATGGATGAGCTGTTTGTGTTTCGTACTACAGTATGTTCATCAACCAAATAGAATCCGAAGCAAATCCATTGGAAAACACAGATCCACATCGTTCTCGTCGATCTTTTTTGGGGGGGCCAGAGCAGGTTGCGGAATGGATACGTTCTACGACAAAGCCAAACTCCAAGGTCTTGAGCTTTGACAAACTCGAAAGGGCATGCCGTGACGCTTCAAGATCGTTTTCGCTCCATGTGATTGGTCAAAAACAGGAAGCGACATGATGTCCGACGCTTCTTGCCACTGAGGCACCCCAACGGCTGCTGTCCCATGGCGTGCGAAGTCGATGCTCAAGCGCGTTTCTCGCCACGCCACCAGTTTGCTTCGTGGTTCAACAAACGCATTTTTGCGTTTGCGAGCGATCGCATCACTTTTAGCTCTCAATTCGACTCTGGAAACCTCAAAGCAGTGACAAAACACCTCTCCAATCCCTGCGCCTTCAACGTCGTTTTGGCCGAAGATGCCGAAGAACACGACTCTCCACAACAACCAAAGATTGCTTCAACCATCAAGAAGCAGCCGCTGGAACCACAACAACTAGAAGATGGCATCGACTTGAATCGCATCAATCAAACAGTGGGTACTGGCTATACGACCTGGTTCTACTTTGAAGTGTTTGCTCAGGCAAACGAGACGCAAACACGAACCATGGCTGATGTAGCCACTCAAAAGATTGGTGGTGAAGAAAATGGCAAACCTCACGTTGCTGATGCCTCCATGGGTTTTCGCGAGATCTCGATTTGTATTCTGAACCTGAATCATCGAAAAGGCCTGTATGAGAATGGGTATTCGGTGTTTTACTGCTCAAAGAACGCTGACATTGATGTCTCTGATGGAACTAACGCCGTCAATCATTATAATTCCCCCCAAAGTGACTTGGAAGAGTTCTTTGATGACCATCGCAATTGGCACCGTCTTCCGCTTTCTCAGATTAAGCTAACCAAGTACACAGTCCAAGCCAGCATCGTTCAAGCAACTGGAAGCCCACGAACTCTTTCGAAATACCAACTCGCGTTCAGATACAAATGCCAATTTGCCAACGAACGAGTTCGCTTTGCCTTTTGCTACCCGTATTCGTATCGTCACTTGCAGCATCGATTGCATCAAATTGATGCAGAAACGGCCACGCTCGCGAAGAATGGAGTTTATTATCACCGTGAACTACTGACGAACTCATTGGATGGTCTTCGCATCGATTTACTCACCATTTCGTCGACAAAACACATGGAGTCGACCCATGAGCCAGGTTTTGATGGATTGTTCCCGCTTGCACAAAACCAACAATCTGAACAAGCCGAGGTGGACACGACAACTGCACGTGCACAGCGCTTTGGCAAGAAGAAGACAGTGTTGATCAGCGCACGAGTTCATCCTGGGGAAACACCGTCAAATTATCTTTTGGATGGCATGCTCCACTTGCTGTTGAATCCAACCGATCCTCAGGCGATTGCTCTTCGTGATGCGTTCGTTTTCAAGATCGTTCCGATGCTCAATCCCGATGGAGTGGTGCGAGGGTATTACCGAACGGACCAACTTGGACGAAATCTCAACCGCGTGTACGCGAACCCAACGGCTGATGAAACCCCGGCAGTCTTTGCATTGAAATCCATCGCTCTAGACTGTTCTTCGCGAAGCGAATTGGCAATGTTTCTGGATTTACATGCTCATTCCAACAAGCGAGGGTGCTTTTTCTTTGGGAACAACCAAGTGGAGTGCCCTGAAGACTCGCCACGGACGGAAGACACCGCTTGGTACTCACGTCAAGTCGAGACCAAACTGTTTGCACGGCTTGTCTCACTACATTCGCCGTTTTTGGACTACTTCAGCAGCAGTTTTTCGTCCGGTAACATGACACGCGAGGACCTTCGTGTTGGAAGCGCGACAACCAACCTGGCGAAGTTAAGACTCTCCAAAAACGCGACTCCATGTACGTGGTCCAGTTCTTCCAACCACCAAAAGATGTCAGAGCAATCAACTAAGAGTGCAGAAGATGATTTGGCGACATCTCGCGATGGCTGTGCACGCGTTGTGTTATTTCGTGAGACCAAACTGGTGCATCTGTACACGCTCGAATGCAATTACAATGGCGGCAAACGTCTCTTTGAACACAATCAAGTACGAGAGCATTCCCGACACTTTCAAGTGAATGCAGGTTCGACGTTGCGAAACTCATTGGGCGATGAAAGTCATCGTGAGCAGGAGCATCGACTTCATCAGACTGGTGACGGCCCCGGTCAAAGCAGACTCGTAGCCAATAATGCAAGCAAAACGGCGAGACCTGGCTCAAGCAGTTCAATTCAAACCCCCAGTGACAATGTGTTTACGCCCTACCATTGGGCAGACGTCGGCGTTGGTACTTTACGCGCCATTGTGGATCTCTTTGCCGTGGCGCCAGTCTCCAAAGTCGTACAGGACTCGATGTATCATTCGTTGGAGGCGATGCGCAAGAGTCTTGCCAGCGAAATCAAAGCGCCAAGGACCAAAGTCGCGCTGAAGTAGACCGCAACATATACTCACTGCTTTAGTACCTGCGAATTGTTCATGAATGCTTGTTTTGTTGCGCGCATGGGCCATGGCGAGAAGAACTCGCGACCGAATCTTTAGGATCTGATCTGCGCCGTGGACGAGGGCGACTTGCCAGGTTGCGCCAGCCGTGGTCGGTTTTTTCTGTAACGGTTCCCGCGTCGTTTCGCGTTCCAACTCCCATTGCCGAGCAGGTGAGCTGGTGCTGGCGCCATTCTCACGGCGTCGTGCGATCACTAGCATTGTGAATCTTGTGTGGTGCTCGTGGCGCAGAGAGCCCAGACCTTGATTGAGAGATTCAAACTGCTCACGGACTCTTGTCCGAATCAGATTCATGTGGAAAACGGCACCTGGCGGTCAAGCACCGGCTTTGTACCCTCGGCACACACACCCAAAGATCACCCACAAAAGTCGAAGCCAGACGAAAGTGTCAAAGACCCCACTTGTGCGGCAGTTGAGTCCGTTCCAGTTGCACCTTTCGTTCCATTTTCTCTGGTCATCAGAGGTTTGTTGACGTCTTGAACTACCCATGATGCGGATGGCAGTGGGTAGACTTGGTTTGAAGTGGGAGCGCAGTTGCACCAGACAACGTTGCACTCCTCTACTTCAGAACCACTCTTGAGGATCGTTCCGCATCCTTCTTTTCTACGCTGCCATGTGATGGACGATCACGCCATGGAATTCTTTCAACACTCACAATCCAATCGGCCAACAAACCCCTCAAGCTCTGCGTCAAAGGTTCGAGTACTCCACTGAGGCACTGCAAGAGAATATGGTGCGAAATACTTCGCAACGCTGGAATGGAAGCGTGACGGTGTCGGCCTTGCTGGCTTTGCTATGGATCTCCTGCTCCGAGGTCACACTTGCGTATGTCTCGGTGGCGTCGTCCAAGTTTGCCATCACCGAGCTACAAGTTCTGACGTCCGCCTCAGACCAAGATGCGCTTGCGAAATGCGAGTCCAAAGACGGCAGTAACTCGTGGATCAGTGCCGGAATCAGCTGGACGGGAGGTGCGTCGCCTTCGGCGCGGCTGTGCGTGCGCCGACAGCCCATCGAATCGCTGGATGGCGATACGCAAGTGCTGACCCGCCTGGTCGTGTTTGAAGACACCGCCACCTGCCCCAAAGCCATGAAGCTTTTGCAAGCCATCAAGCCACCCACGGGCGTTGGTGCCGTCGTGTGCATGCAAACTTCTTGCGCTTCGGATGCGCTGCGACGTCGCAACTACATCAGCGATGTCACCGTCACCAAAGAGCGTAATTACAACAACGAATTCTCCGGATGGACGACTCTGCCGGTCAATGTGTTGACCCAGGTTGCTGCAACCGAGAACGACCCGTCCATCATGGCATTCACTGGCGCGTACATCAGCTTCCAGCGCCAGGTTTTGCCGATCATCGACTTCCAAACTCTGGATGGTGTGGACCCCGAGGACGTCTATTCAGCTTGTGATGCCTTGACGTTTGATCCGTTTGGATTCTCATCGGCTTTCTGGGAACAAGCCGGCGATGGATTCATCGATGAGGAATATGGACACGATCGAAGAGTGCTGTGCATCCAGAGAGACGTGAAGGCGGCCGATTCCTGGCGTGAAATCCTCACCAAGGTGCAAGTCTCGACTTCGATCACTGGCGATTGTGTTGCTGGTTTCTCGCAAGTGGCCATGTTGAGTTCGTCCGCGTTCCTTTGTGGCCAGTTCAAGAGTTCTTTTCTCAGCGCCGACCAAGTGTTTGTGGGCGATCTCGCGTTGGTGCGCACTAAATCCAAATACAACGACAACCTGATCCCTGGATCATGGCGCGGCTTCTCGAACGATGTGAATGGCCGCGCACACGACGTCTCGACGTTTGTGTTTTATCGCAACGTCGCCGAGTTCACGTTGAATCCACCAGGACCTTCTTCCAAACCTCCGCTTGTGGCAAGACAAGTCGGCAAAGGCTCGTTGCAATTCAAGATCCTGCAATTCGCCGATATGCACTTCACGGGTGACCCAAACTTTCCATGCCGGAACCCTCCAAAGGGGATGAACCCAGCGGATTGCAAAGAATCTGTCATGACCCAGTTCATGAACGATGTTTTGGACATTGAAAAGCCCGACATGGTGGTCTTCACCGGAGACAACGTCGAAGTGTTCTTGCCAGACAAACGCCAAGCAGCCATGGACTATGCGACGGGTCCCGTCGAAGCGCGAGGCATTCCTTGGGCCATGGTGTTTGGCAACCACGATGACGAGAATGGTTTCCAGCGCGAAATGGTGTACAAAGCGGCTTCTTCCAAGAACTACACCTACATCCAACACGGTCCGGCGGAAGTGGACGGCGTCGGCAACTATGAGTTGAATGTGCTAGGTTCGCAGTCGTCGGATCCCGTGTTGCGCATGTACTTTCTTGACTCCCACGGATACCCGGACCGAAAGGTTCATCCCGACACCAGCTCAGGGTACGACTGGGTCAAACAGAGCCAAATCGATTACTACCGCGTTCTGTCGGACTCGCATCGCAAGGACCGTGTGCCGGCGCTCATGTTCTTCCACATCCCCATCAACGAGTACGAACCGGCATCCGACCAGGCGCTGTCCGGGGAAAAGCACGAAGCCATTTCGTCACCCACCGTCAACACCAATCTCTTCTCGACACTGGCCGAACAAGACGAAGTCAAGGCCGTGTTTGTGGGCCATGACCACGTGAACGACTATTGCTACAAACGCCAGGGGATTCAATTGTGTTATGGTGGTGGCATTGGCTTTGGTCGTGCGTACGGCATGGACACGTTTGCGCGACGTGTGCGGGTGATCGAGTGGACTCAGGATGGATTCAGTGGCAAGCGAACGATTCGCAGCTGGAAGCGTCATTTTGACGCACTGGATCAGATGGGGCATCTGGAGACTTTGTATGAGGAATGAGAGACAGGTTGCATGTGGTCCATACATGTTTTGGTTTGGGTTGTGCGGTTCCTGCTGGTCCACCAGTGATTTTGGCATTGCAGGGTGGATGGACGGCTGTCTTGTGCGGGTGGACATTGCAATAAAGTGTTGTTGTTTCTTCATGGGGTTGATCGGCGAGTTGCGTTGAGGATGAGTAGGACGATCAAACAACTGAACAGCTGGGTCAAAGCTCAGAGTGCCAGTTGAATGAGATGGGAAGTATAGGGTAGGTGGATGGACGCGTGTATGGCGAATGTTTCCTGTACACTATCGCCATTGCCGTGACGCCACAGACCCGAATCTAAAGGCCGAATCTCCACGTTCTGATCTACGCCATTCGAGAATTCTTGCACCATCTCCTTTCATTTCAACGGGGGAGATTGAGACGTCGGAATCGTTACGAAGCCGTTTCAAGATGGAAGACGAGAGAGAGAGAGAGAGAGTGAGTGGATTTGAATCTTGCAAGACGTTGGATGGCAACAAGACAGCAGCAGCCTCTTGGAATCAGATTCATGGGGGGAGGGGCGAACGAACCATCTCGCATGCTGAGTTGGCGTAGTACCTGGCTTTGCATCGAGGCACCAACAACGAACGTTGAAGTCATCGAACGCTTGAGCAGCAGTTGAGATCATTCCATTATCGTGGTGATCGCGCTTGTGTGCGTGTTCGTCTGATTGGTGGTGGACGTTGCGTTTGGTGGGTGGGTGTGGTGCGCTGACTGACTTTGAAGTGCACGCGCATTGCGCTGCCACCTCAGCGTCATTTCTACAGTTTGTGTTTCTTGTCGGCTCAGGTACACGATCGATTCTGGGGGTCCTCCGGCGATCTTCATCACTCCTCACAATCCAATCTGCCAAGAAACCTTCAAGCCCACTCCAATCCACCATCCGACACGGCAGATCGAACCACAATGGCGCATGCACGATCCTGGATGTATCGTGTGGTGGGGACATTGCTGTGGGTTGTCGCTTGCTCCAACGTCACCTTTGCATATGTCTCCGTGGCGTCGTCCAAGTTCGCCATCACGGAGTTGCAACTGCTGACGGCAACATCGGATCAAGAGGCGCTCATGAAATGCGAGTCTAAAGACGACAGCAATTCGTGGGTCACGGCCGGCATCAGTTGGACGGGTGTTTCGTCCCCGTCTGCGCGACTCTGCGCGCGCCGACTTCCCATCGAAACGCTCGAGTCGAGCACTCCAGTGCTCACCCGTCTCGTGGTGCTTGATGAAGCAACTGAATGCCCCAAGGCCATGACCCTGCTGCAAGCGATCAAGCGACCCGCAGGCACCCGTGCTGTGGTGTGTATGCAATTCTCGCCTGCAGCAGAAGCGCTGCGACGTCGCAACTATGTCAGCGACATCACGGTCACCAAAGAGATCAACTACAACAACCAGTTCTCCGGATGGACCACTCTGCCAGTGAACGTATTGACACAAGTTCCGGCGACGGAGAACGATCCGGCCGTGATGGACTTGCTCGCTGTCAATGGTGCCTTCATCAGCTTCCAGCGTCAAGTCGTTCCGATCGTCGATTTCAACACGATCGATCAAGTCGATCCTCAAGATACGTTTTCGGCCTGTGAAGTGTTGACCAGAAGCGATTCTGGCTCGTCATCGGCTTTCTGGGAGCAAGCCGGCGACGGATTCATTGACCAAGCCAATGGTAGCGAGCGCCGGGTGCTTTGTATCCAGAGGGACGTGGTCACAACAACCCAGGGAAAGATCCTCACTGACATACAAGTCTCCTCCTCCTCATCTGGCGACTGCGCTCCACGTTTCACGCATGGCGTCATGCTCAGTGCCTCAGCGTATCTGTGCGGAAGATTTGTCAGCTCCAGTGACAGCACTAGTCAAGTGTTTATGGGCGATCTCGCGTTGGTGCGCACTAAATCCAAATACAACGACAACCTGATCCCAGGATCATGGCGCGGGGTCCCGAATGATGTGAATGGCCGCGCACATGGTTTCTCCACGTTTGTGTTTTATCGCAACGTCGCCGAGTTCACGTTGAATCCACCAGGACCTTCTTCCAAACCTCCGCTTGTGGCAAGACAAGTCGGCAAAGGCTCGTTGCAATTCAAGATCCTGCAATTCGCCGATATGCACTTCACGGGTGACCCAAACTTTCCATGCCGGAACCCTCCAAAGGGGATGAACCCAGCGGATTGCAAAGAATCTGTCATGACCCAGTTCATGAACGATGTTTTGGACATTGAAAAGCCCGACATGGTGGTCTTCACCGGAGACAACGTCGAAGTGTTCTTGCCAGACAAACGCCAAGCAGCCATGGACTATGCGACGGGTCCCGTCGAAGCGCGAGGCATTCCTTGGGCCATGGTGTTTGGCAACCACGATGACGAGAATGGTTTCCAGCGCGAAATGGTGTACAAAGCGGCTTCTTCCAAGAACTACACCTACATCCAACACGGTCCGGCGGAAGTGGACGGCGTCGGCAACTATGAGTTGAATGTGCTAGGTTCGCAGTCGTCGGATCCCGTGTTGCGCATGTACTTTCTTGACTCCCACGGATACCCGGACCGAAAGGTTCATCCCGACACCAGCTCAGGGTACGACTGGGTCAAACAGAGCCAAATCGATTACTACCGCGTTCTGTCGGACTCGCATCGCAAGGACCGTGTGCCGGCGCTCATGTTCTTCCACATCCCCATCAACGAGTACGAACCGGCATCCGACCAGGCGCTGTCCGGGGAAAAGCACGAAGCCATTTCGTCACCCACCGTCAACACCAATCTCTTCTCGACACTGGCCGAACAAGACGAAGTCAAGGCCGTGTTTGTGGGCCATGACCACGTGAACGACTATTGCTACAAACGCCAGGGGATTCAATTGTGTTATGGTGGTGGCATTGGCTTTGGTCGTGCGTACGGCATGGACACGTTTGCGCGACGTGTGCGGGTGATCGAGTGGACTCAGGATGGATTCAGTGGCAAGCGAACGATTCGCAGCTGGAAGCGTCATTTTGACGCACTGGATCAGATGGGGCATCTGGAGACTTTGTATGAGGAATGAGAGACAGGTTGCATGTGGTCCATACATGTTTTGGTTTGGGTTGTGCGGTTCCTGCTGGTCCACCAGTGATTTTGGCATTGCAGGGTCATTGGGACACCTGGCTGTCCGTTGGGGTTGGTGAACAAGTAACGTGAACAGTTCAACTTTTTCGGTTCGCGTCGACTGCAGTCGATACACACGCCAAGGCTGGCGTCACGTCTTCTTCTTGGAAGAGCACCGTGCCCTGCGAACAAGATACCAGTTGCTATATAGTGCATGGTGCATTTCACTGTGGAAACCGTTACTGAGGGCACCGAATGGATCGCTGGTGGATTCTTCCACAGAAAATTTCTTCTCTACAGCATGGACCTGGTGGAGGTGGTATCTCGCGTGGTGCACCCAACCTGCCAAACAGCATGTACATCACATCCATCCGATTGTAACGGTACTCCAGCGTGCCTCTTCCCGTCCACCAAGTGGAGTGAACCCTTGGGCCTGCAAGTTTCTGAAGTGCAGTTGTGGCTCAAAGCTGCAGACACCGAGGCTGCCAGGCACCAAGAGAGGTCGTGGGTTGAGGTCATCCATGGCTCACGCTTGATTCAGGCGTACTGACGTACTGTAGGTACATCCAGAGCGTCCAGAACGACGTCTGGATGGTTCATGAATCTTGTTGCTGCTTGCCTTGGGGCATATTCCAATCCGACGTGCATCAAGTCAGTGATCAACCTCGGGGGTACCGCAAAATGGTGCGCATGTCGCGATCCCACCGCCCACCATGTGTGCGCAAGACCTGCCTCATGATTGGCACCTGGCTATGGACCATGAATTCCCAGCTTGCACAGGCATTGGTGTCACGGGCAGCATCCAGATTTGCCATCACCGACGTGATGCTGGTCGCCGCGGCGTCCGATCAACACGCGCTGGCGTATTGTGAGTCACAGGACAACAGTACGTCATGGACCACTGCAGGTGTTCCATGGACTGACGTTGCAGCTCCGTCGGCGCGACTCTGCATTCAACGTCGTCCAATGGAGCAGCTAGTGCAGGAAGACCCAACAGCTCCAGTATTGACCCGCATCGCGGTGATTGAGGAAGCAACCAAGTGCCCTAGAGCTATGAATCTTCTGGCAAACGTCAAGGTATCGTCCAATGCGGCAGTGGTTTGCACGCAAACTTCGCTGGCGGCCGATGCATTGCTGAAACAAAACTTTATCAGTGCCATCACCATCACGAGCGAGCGAGATTACAACAATCAGTTTTCAGGATGGACCACGCTTCCTGCAAATGTATCGATTGATCTGCCGTTCTCTACAACCGAGAACTCGGCGAATGGAGAAGCCCCACCTTCTCCTGGCACGTTCATTAGTTATCAGCGGCAGGTGTTGCCCATCGTGGCATTCCAGATCCTGGACCAAGTGGAACCTGAGGATGCATTTCGTGCGTGTGAGGATCTTGAGAGCCATCGATCGGCTTTCTGGGAACAAGCCGGCGATGGATTCGTCGACTTGGCGATCGGCACCAAGCGCCGAAAGGTCTGCGTCAAGAGAGATGTGAATGCACAGAACTCTAATCAAAAGATCGTGACGGATCTGGAATTGGTTTCGACGCCGAGTGGCCAATGCAGTCCCGGGTTTGCTTCCTCCATCATGATCACTGCATCAATGTATCTATGCGGAAAGTTTGTCAAGTCCAGCGCTGACTTCGATCAAGTGTTTGTGGGGGATGTGGCGCTGGTGCGTACCAGCGACAAAGAGTTTTCTGATCGACTACTGCCAGGTGCATGGTCTGGTTTCTCAATTGACTTGAACGGAGATGCTCATGGCGTTGGAACTTTCTTGTTGTATCGTCGTGCGGGTGCTTTTGAATTGACTTCACCAGAGACCAACGACAAGCCACCGCTTCGTGCCCGACAGAACGGCTCGTCGCTTCAATTCAAAATCGTTCAATTCGCGGATTTGCATTTCGCAGGCGATCCAAACTTTCCCTGTCGGAATTCTCCAAAGGGCATGAATGCTTCTGACTGCACAGAGTCCTTGATGACCGAGTTCATGAACAACGTGTTGGACCTAGAGAAACCCGACATGGTGGTGTTCACGGGCGACAACGTCCAAGCCATGTCTTCCGGGAAGCGTCTCCACGCGATGTATTATGCGACCAAACCGGTTGAAGAGAGAGCAATCCCGTGGGCCATGGTGTTTGGGAATCATGACGAAGAAAGTGGCTTTAGCCGTGAGCAAATGTACCAGGTTGCCGTGTCCTTGGATCACAGCTACATCCAACATGGGCCAGCACAAGTGGAGGGTGTTGGCAATTATGAACTTACCGTCGAGAATCCTGGAGAGGACACCACTGCTCTACGCATGTACTTTTTGGATTCCCATGCAGCACCAGACAGAAGAGCCCATCCTTCCACGACTTCAGACTATGACTGGGTCCGGCAAAACCAAATTGATTACTATCGCATGCTTTCCGATTCCCATCGCCACGATCGAGTGCCAGCCTTGATGTTCTTCCATATTCCCCTCCCAGAGTACGAGGCTGCGTCCCAGCATGCGCTTTCAGGAGAGCAAAATGAAAAGCCGTGCTCGCCATCGGTCAACACCAATCTGTTTGCCACTTTGGTCGAACAAGCAGAAGTCAAGGCCGTGTTTGTCGGGCATGATCATCTGAATGAGTACTGCTACCAACGCGAAGGTATTCAGTTGTGCTACGGTGGAGGCATTGGCTTTGGTCGTGCGTATGGAAGCGATTCGTTTGCTCGACGGGTCCGTGTGATCGAATGGACCCAGGACCACGCGACCGGCCAGCGCACCATTCGCAGTTGGAAACGCCACTGGGATTCCATCCACACGATGAGCAACGGGGAGATTTTGTATCAGGAATAACAACAGAAACACCGCGTTACACTGTGCGCATCATATCTCCCCCCTCATTCACATGCCACCATCCATGGAGGACCTGTTCTGTTGCCATGGTCCAGACAATCCATGGCCACGGTTGGGACCTTCGATACAGCATATATCATCATTATCCATTCTAGCAGGTCCGTCCGCAACCATACATGGGCATGTGGCCTGGTCCCAGACGCCATCCATTGCGGGACAAAAAGCATTCGTTTGATCGGAGAGATGTAGCCCAGTTAACGCAGTTTCCAATCCAACAGCAGTAACGTGGCTTCATGACGGGTGCTCGGGTGCAGACGTGGTAATGTGGGTTCACCCAGGATACCACCCCCACTCCACCCCACCCCACCCATCACAGCGCTGCCAATGTCATGCTGCACTGCTGCTCACAAACCAAATTCGACTCGATCCACCATCACGAACCTACCAGAACCAGCTGCAGCTGCAATCCCCCACAAACAAGAATGACGCCATGCTCACTGCGTCCGTTACTCAAGACTTGCCTGTGCGTGAGCGTCGCCTGGCTGTGCACGTGGAGTCCTTTTGGCCTCACCAACGCCTCGCCGTTGCTGGCGGCATCCAAGTTTGCTGTGACCGATTTGATGCTGGTCGCCGCAACCTCCGATGAAAAGGCGCTTGCGTACTGCGAAGCGCAAGACAACAGCAAGTCCTGGACCACGGCCGGGGTGACCTTCACGGACGTCTCGGCACCGTCGGCTCGACTCTGCATTCAACGGCGTCCAATCAAAGAACTCGCGAACGAAAACGAGGCAGCGCCAGTGCTGACGCGGCTTTTGGTGCTGGAGAACGCGATCCAATGCCCCAAGACGATGGCGCTTTTGGGAAACGTCACTGTGTCGTCCAGACCCGCCGTGATCTGCGTGAGCACTTCGCCAGCAGCTGACTCCCTTGTGAAACAAAACTACATCAGCGACATCACCATCACCAGCGTGCGAGAATACAATAACCAATTTTCTGGATGGACCACCTTGCCAGCAAACATCTCGATGGACCTGCCCTTCCCAACCGAGAGTAATGCATCGGCCGGTGCTTTTATCAGCTTTCAACGTCAAGTGGTGCCGATTGTGGAACTCCAAGTGTCCACTGTTGACGACCTTGAAGAGGTCCCCATCGGATGCGACGAGCTCCAACACGACGCTGCTAGCTTCTGGGAACAAGCCGGCGATGGATATATTGCTTCAGCGGATGGAAGTGAATATCACGTGCTGTGCCTCAAGAGAAACGCGCTTGCAGTGACTACTGATGCAATGATCCTTACAGACCTGTCTTTTTCATCCGATGGAAAATGTACTTCATTGTTTCCGACGGCGGTGGCAGAGCCAGTCTCCGTTTGTGGAAAATACGAATTCCCAAGTCATCGCCGTACCAAGGACAAGCGCTTTGTAGGCGATGTGAATCTGGTGCGAACAAAAGAAGCGGAAGACATTAGCCAGCTGCTGCCGGGATCGTGGTCGAATTTACTCGACGACTTGAACGAAAACGACGACGAGGAAGCCGTGTATTTGTTCTTTCGATACACTGGAGAGGTCGAGTTGACTCCATCAGAGCCGATGAACAAAGCACCGCTTGTGGCGAAGCAAAAAGGATCTTCTTTGGTGTTCAAAATCGTTCAATTTGCGGATTTGCATTTTGCCGGAGACCCCGAGTATGCATGTCGTGATGTTCCAAAAGGAATGGACCCTGCCGAGTGCAAGGAGTCGGTGATGACAGAGTTTATGAATGATGTGCTGGACCTGGAAGAACCGGATATGGTGGTTTTCTCAGGAGACAACGTCGAAGCCATGTCTGCCGAGACGCGTCATGCCGCCATGCGCTATGCAACCAGGCCAGTGGAACAGAGAGGCATTCCATGGGCCATGGTGTTTGGAAATCACGACGAAGAAAGTGGCTTCAGCCGTGAACAAATGTACAAGATGGCAGCGACGATGAAGAACAGCTATATCCAGCGCGGACCGTTGGAAGTGGATGGTGTCGGCAACTATGAACTGACAGTCATGGATCCTTCTGAAAAAAGGACCGCTCTACGCATGTATTTCCTGGATTCGCATGCCACGGTCGACCCCGAGAAGCACCCAGGAACTTCGTCGTACTATGACTGGGTGCATCAGAACCAGATTGACTACTACCGTGTGCTCTCGGATTCCCATCGTCAAGATCGAGTTCCGGCGTTGATGTTCTTCCACATTCCCATCCCAGAGTACGAGGCTGCGTCCAAGCACGCGCTTTCGGGGGAGAAAAATGAACGCCCCAATTCGCCCTTGGTGAATACCAATTTGTTTTCGACGTTGGTTGAACAAGAAGAAGTCAAAGCCGTGTTTGTTGGCCATGATCATCTCAACGAGTACTGCTACAAACGCGAAGGCGTTCAGTTGTGTTATGGCGGAGGCACTGGCTTTGGTCGTGCATACGGCAGCGACACTTTTTCAAGACGTGTGCGTGTGATCGAATGGAGCCAGGACGAAAAGACAGGCAAACGGGTGATCCAAAGTTGGAAGCGACGTTGGGATTCCATCGAGGAAGCTTCCAATATCGAGGTTTTGTATGAAGAATAAAACTAGGTCATTCAATGCTCTTTTTTGTTGCTCCTGTTGAGAAAGAAGATTCCGTTGCACAACTTCGTTGGTATCTTCATGGTATCCTTCATGACCTGGATGCCACTTCAAAAGAGTACCTCTGTGTTGCCATTCGAAACAATTCATTGGCAGGCAGGGAGATGCACGTGAGCTTCTGACACTGCATAATGGTGGGCTCATCAAGATGGAACTACAGGACGCTCACGACTTGTTGCCTTCTCAGTACCGCCTGCTTGTGGACGGCGAATACTCATGGGGGTGTCTCGATCTGGTCTTCCAGGTTTGCTGTCACCAACTTGATGGTGGTACCACATGGACGACGGCATGTGTCTCGTGGACAAACACGTGACTTCATCAAGCGAGATGTCAATGCATGGAGATGAAGCCAAACACTCCTCACGACTTGCAGGTGGCTTCTTCACTGGCAGCATAATGCGATTCTGGGTCTTCTTTTTGCCTGAAGCTCAACTCATGCACGTATTTGATTGGGGAATCTGTCAGCTTCAATGCTTCCATCGATCAACCATTTGTCGGTGATGTGTCGCAGGTGCAGAACCAACGATAAGAAGTACAGGGATGAACTGATGCCAAGGTCCTGGACGGGCATATCGAGTGACCTGAACAGGGATGATATCAACCATGGCGTATTCCTGTGCTGAGCATCTTTCTCTATCAGCAGTCGCTTAGCAGCTGGACCCATTATTTCATGGTCAGTGGCAGGCATGTCACAGTTTGGTACTTGCTTACAGAGCGTTTGGAGCATCTTTCTTGGTGGCGTAGGAGCCACAGGATCTGTTCTCCATGAACAGATGGTGCGGTGGGTGATGAATCGCAGCGCTGTAATCCTTTTTGGCTCAAGCTGCAAACAAAAGCTTGTCGTTGTGTCGTTGAGACCGTTTATTGGTGGCGACTCAACCAAACAGAGGCTTGTTCGGGTCTCACTGGTGCTCAATCGGATCCTGCTCGGTGGGTGCACTGCAAGAGACGAAGCAACAGACGTGGAGGAATCGTTGAACCACAGGCAAAGCAAGTGGGGTTTGTTTTGTTCCACAGAAACCAAACGCGAAGAAGACACAGGAACAGCTTCGTGGCCATCGCGTGCGGAATCCTCGTTTGATGAACGGATGGTTTCTCCACCTGAAGCACGCATCCAGGCCAAGAGAAGGGTACTGTTCATAGTTTTTGTGCTGTGGTTGGCTGTGTAACGTGTAGCTGACATTTCCGTGGCATTGTGAGTGGCAGCGCTTCTTCTTACTCATCACACACGATGTCTCATCCGTGCAAAACTCGTGTTCGCGAGCGTAGTCGAAGCGTTATCTGCACCTGCAATCCGATCAGTCTCGAGTCCATAGATCTCAATGACCTCGAGCGTGCCATGCTGGTCAATGGAGCTTGCATTCTCGTTTGTCATTCGACAACATACCAAGCGGCAGTCAAGAGTACCTCTAGCCCACGATTGGTGTGTTGTTCTTCAAAGCACAAGGTTCAATAGTGGTGAACTCACTGCGCAATAGCTATCATGGGCCTAGGACGGGTATTCTTCTCAGTGTCGTCGGGCTGTTGACACTGCGACTTCGCGTCACCTGACGACCGCGTCTTCGCGGTTTGCTGTGACGGATCTGACCCTGGTGGGCGTTGCGGATGACCAGCAAACGCTTGTGCAGTGCGAGTCGCGAGACAGCAGCACCACGTGGACCACAGCCGGTGTCACGTGGATAAAGGACTCGGCTCCAGCGGTTCGCCGGTGCGTGTTCAACGACGCCCGATTCAACAACAAGTGCAAGAGAACCCAGCGGCTCCAGTGTTGACCCGGATTGTGGTGTATGAGAAAGCAGCCAATTGTCCCGAAGGGATGTCTGTCCTTAGAAACGCCACCCAGTCGTTGGATCTAGCTGTTGTGTGCCCAACACCCGTCTGCTACTCGAGGACTTCTTTTTGCTCGCCGCTCAACTCTATGGCAAATCTGATGGGAGAGTTTGTGAGCGCAAAGGCTACCATCGATCAAGTGTTTGTGGGTGACGTGGCGCTAGTTCGCACCAAGGATAAGACGTACAGCAACGGTCTCATGCCAGGCTCATGGATTGGATTGCTGAATGACCTGAACGGGGATGATCATGACGATGGAGTATTCCTATTCTATCGACCAGTCGGAGAGTTCAAGTTCAGTCCACCAGAGCCACTCAAGAAACCACCGCTTGTGGTCAGAGCGAATGGCTCGTCTCTGCAGTTTAAAGTTCTTCAATTCGCTGATTTGCATTGCACGGGAGATGCTACGAGCGTCTGAAAGGCAAGTGGTGGTGGTGGCGGTGGGACTGCAAAGAGTCTTTGACGAGCGAGTTTATGAACGACGTGCTGGACCTCGAAAAGCCCGACATGGTGGTGTTCACGGGAGATAATGTCCAAACCCAATCGGCTGAGAAGCATCAAGTTGCCTTGGAATATGCTACATCTCCGCTGGAGAGACGCGGTATCCCGTGGGCCATGGTGTTTGGGAATCACGACGAAGCAAGTGGCTTCACACGAGAATAGATGTACAACTTGACCTCATCGATGAAGCACAGTTATATCCAGCACGGGCCACCGGAAGTCGATGGAGTTGGCAACTACGAGCTCAGCGTCCTGGGACCGCAATCGCGATCAGTGCTGCGCATGTCCCTTTTGGATTCCCATGGTGATGTCGACGGGAAGGCCCATCCAGACACCACATCAAGATACGAGTGGGTCAAACAGAATCAGATCGACTACTATCGTGCGCTTTCCACCTCCCATCGTGAGCGCGACGACCAGGTTCCGTCGTTGATGTTCTTCCACATTCCGCTCCCAGAATTCGCGTCTGTGTCGGACCAAGCCATCCGTGGCGAAAGAAATGAAAAGCCGTCAGGTCCGTCTGTCAACTCCAACCTCTTCTCGACGTTGGTGGAACAAGATGAAGTTAAGGCCGTGTTTGTCGGTCATGATCACGTCAATGAATACTGCTTCAAGCGTCAGGGTATTCACTTGTGCTACGGTGGCGGCACTGGCTTTGGTCGTTCGTATGCCAGCAACTCTTTTTCAAGACGAGTGAGGGTGATTGAATTGAGCCAGAACATGTCCACAGGCAAACGATGGATTCAGAGTTGGAAACGTCATTGGGATTCCATCCAGCAAGTGTTCAATTCAGAGAGTCTGTACGAAGAATGATTCTTCGGTAGACATTTGAATCTCAATCATGGCTTTTCTGGTCACATGCTTAGCACGCGTGGGCCATCTCGACTTTGAAACTGTCTTCTTCACAGTTAGCTGAGTCTTGTCAGTGATTCAACAATGCTTTTCAAGGAAAATGTGTCAACAGAAAGGTGGCTTTCTCCTTGGAATATTCTGTGCGTTTGGCCACTAGGTCAACTCTCACTCAACACCCGACACTCATCAAAAGCAGAGAGTCGTGAATTTCGCGACGATCTGGGTGTGACGCAACGTCATTAAACCATCCAACAAGAACCAGATGGTTTTGGCTTCGATTCCCATCGTTGTTCATGTGGGTTACCCCTCACTTGATGATGCGCAAGAAGTGGTTGGTCGCATCTCAAAGCACGCCATCTTGGTGAGTTGTCAATGGATCCAACAACCATAGGCTTGGTCATACCTGCAAGAAAGCTCATGAGTGTGGACCAACAACGAAGACGAGGAGGAAGAAGCCGATCCAACAGTTCATACTCACTATCATTGTCCCGACTGACCGATGGTGATTGGCGGATTTGCAACTGGTTTGCAATGGCTCGTGTGTGAGTGTGAAGAAGTGGCACAATGTCGCCGTGGTGCCGCTGTGCTTAATGACCATGATAACCAATGTGGATTGAGGGATCATCCTGGTCGCCCTTGAGACTTTGGCTTTGCCATCAACACCGTCACGATCTCCAGGGTCGGACCACCACTTGTATGCCGATCATCTATGCGTGGGCATTGTTGTCACTACTCACTCGGTGTTTTCCACCTATCGCGCAAATTGTTCTGTTGGTGGCTTTTGCTCATGTTCGTTTGGGCTGTCCTGAGGTGGAGTCTGATGCTGAGGCATCACAAAACGATCATCAAGCGAAGATCATCCATCCGATGCTATCAGGTAGAAGACCATAGAGATTGGAACGAATCGCTTATTGCTCTTAATCACAAGCAAAAACAAGAGATTCGAGGGAAACGCCACTGGACCGGATCAAAATGACCCACATGTTCTTGATGGTTCATCCGGAGATAGACCGTTCCCACACGACAGTATCTGGGGTGATGAAGGTTTTACAGAGTCTTTCGATGAAGAATCGATGCGCCATACTCTTCGTATTCGCTTTTGGTGACCCACATGTTCTTAAACGTCGCCAGAGATGCCAAAATAGAGCCGCCGATCCATGTGGAGTAGAGTCGATTGGGCGGGGCCGAGATGCGGATCTTGATGTCTTTTGGTGCCTTGCGACGCACTTCCGCAAGTAAACGATCACCAAAGCCCGGGAACATGGTCGAACCACCAGACAAAATGATTTGCGAGAACAATGTCCGTCGAAGATCCATATCACACTTCATGATCGCCTTGACGAGGCATTCGTGCACACCTGAATCCCATGAAAGAGAGGTAAAAACGACACTAGCATCAATCGGGAGAGCAACCAAACAGCTCTTACCGCTGCATTCTGAACCAATGATCTCTGGTCGGAAGAGAATCTCTGGTGCGCGGAACTTCTCAGGGCCAATCTATAAATCGAGAATCAACCTCAGTTCGACGGCACACTTCTCCATCAAACTACCCCCCCCCCCCCCGCCTCTCACATAGGTGAGGATCCCTTCCCGCCTTGCATCTTACATTGAGCAGCGTTCCATCTGGAAGATAAAAAGCACTTTCATCGACTGGCTTGTTGGCATCGGAAGACGAACCCATGATTTTATTGCCGCCGAGCAAGTCCTTGAGCAACGCGTTGGACTTTTCGGCTTCCATTTGTTCTTCCTTTTGGGGATTGAACGCCACGTAGCAGAGTTTTTCCTTGATTTCCCGCACGATTTCCATTTCCGCACTGGTCTGGAAAGTGAATCCTCCTCTTCGTAACAGAATCTGCAAGTATTCGGTCACATCTCTTCCGGCCAGGTCCATGCGTGTAAACGCATGTGGCAACGTGAACGACTCGTACACGGGCACTACATGCGCCACGCCATCGCCCACGTCCAGCACGACACCCGTGGTTCTTCCCGAAGCATATAAACTCAACACGGCCTGGGGCGACACAAACAACGACGGCACATTGAACGTTTCAAAGAAAATCTCGCCGGCCTTTTGGCGATTGGCCACGGGGTTCAACGGCGCTTCGGTCAGCAGTACCGGGTGCTCTTCGCTTTGAACATTGAGCATTTCTTTGGAATACAAATACTGCCAGATCCGATGCATATGGTTCCAGTCCGTGACAATCCCATGGTTCATGGCGTATTCAATGCGAAAGAGCCCACGATGGTGGGCGACTTTGTTGCCGACGCATACGCTTTCGTTGCTCTCAAAGGCACCACCCGGCATCAAACGTTGGTGTTTGAGCGTGCCAATGAAAGAAGGAAAAGTCACTTGTGGTGTTTCACCTCCTGCAAAGCCAGCTTTCATCAATCCACTTCCATTGTCGATCACAAGCGGTTGATTCCCCAGCACTTCGCGGCCACTTGCACTTGCCATGGTGTGCGGGTCGGTCCAAGGTGGTGATCTCGGGGTGGTGTATCGTTTGGTGTGGTGCACGGTCCCTCATTGGACTGACTCAACAGATCTTGGGGACCATTCGGGATTGGGATCCCTTGTAAGAGTTGAAACGCTCATGACGAGGGTTGTCGCGGTGGCAATGCAAGTCGCGGCCAGAGCGGTCTGTCGGCCTGGCATTGGACTGGTCAGAGGTGAAAGACCCGCGCCGTTCCGCAAGTCAATCAATCGTCGCCCACAGAGGATTCAGTGTGTGGCGACACCAGTCAGCAACTGATCCACGCGGCAACCGTACACCACCCACGCATGGGGGGAGGGGGGGGGCGATGAATACTTTGGTTCTGCCACCCACGAGGGAATTGGCCATGGAATTCCTCCGTCCGCGAACGAACTTCGGTGCGCGCAGACCTGGTCGACTGTTCAGTGTGTTGTGGCTGTTGATGGCAAGTACTCCAAGTCGCCTCGCGTCGCTCTCGCTTGCAGCATCCAGGTTTGCTGTGACCGATTCTTGACGCTGGTGCATGATACGACCGACCAACAAACACTTGCGCAATGCGACGCGCAAGACAACAGCACCAGTTGGACCATTGCAGGCGTCTCGTGGAGAAAGACCACGACTTCGTTGTGGACGCGGCTCTGTGTTGAACGTCAACCGATCGACCAACTCGTTCACAAAGACCCAACCACACCTGTGCTGACCCGGACCGTGCTTCGTGCGAAAGCAACCAACTGCCCCAAACACATGACGCTTGTTGGACGTGTCCCGACCTCGACCGTCGCTGCTATCTGCGTGCAGACGGTGCCAGCAGCAGATGCATTGCTGAAACAGAACTACATCAGTGATATCACCGTCACCAATGCGCGAGAGTATAACAACCAGTTTTCAGGTTGGACCACCTTGCCCGGGAACGCAGACTCCGGAGCGTTTATTAGTTTTCAGCGCCAGGTCTTGCCGATCGTCGAGCTCAGGTTTGTGGACCACGTCGAGTCTGCAGATTCACTCCATGCATGTGAGTCTCTGGAGAGCCATCAATCGTCGTTTTGGGAACAAGCTGGTGACGGATTCATTAATCAGGCGCATAGTACTTATCACAAAGTGCTCTGCATCAAGCGAGATGTGAATGCTTCGGCATCCAACCTAGAGATCCTGACAGACTTGACCATAGCTTCATCACCGAATGGAGAGTGCAATTCCCAAGCATCTTTCTGCTTATGGCTCAACTCATCCGGTGAACGTGATTGGAAAGTTTGCGAACGCCGCTGCCAAGACCGATCAACGGTTTGTGGATGATGTGTCACTCGTGCGAACCAAAGATAAGACGTGCAGCCACGATTGTCTGATGCCAGGCTCATGGTCGAGGTTCTCGAGTTCGTGGAGTCTCACGAAGGTGGAGTATTCCTATTCTATCGACATGCTGGAGAGTTCAAACTAAGCCCTCCAGCGCCATTCGAAAAGCCACCGCTCGTCGCAAGATGCAACGGCACGTCTCTGCAGTTTAAAGTTCTTCAATTCGCTGATTTGCATTGCACGGGAGATCCTGAGTACCGATGAGACGAGCACTTGAGAAAACGATGGTGGCGGTGGGACTGCAAAGAGTCTTTGACGAGCGAGTTTATGAACGACGTGCTGGACCTCGAAAAGCCCGACATGGTGGTGTTCACGGGAGATAATGTCCAAACCCAATCGGCTGAGAAGCATCAAGTTGCCTTGGAATATGCTACATCTCCGCTGGAGAGACGCGGTATCCCGTGGGCCATGGTGTTTGGGAATCACGACGAAGCAAGTGGCTTCACACGAGAATAGATGTACAACTTGACCTCATCGATGAAGCACAGTTATATCCAGCACGGGCCACCGGAAGTCGATGGAGTTGGCAACTACGAGCTCAGCGTCCTGGGACCGCAATCGCGATCAGTGCTGCGCATGTCCCTTTTGGATTCCCATGGTGATGTCGACGGGAAGGCCCATCCAGACACCACATCAAGATACGAGTGGGTCAAACAGAATCAGATCGACTACTATCGTGCGCTTTCCACCTCCCATCGTGAGCGCGACGACCAGGTTCCGTCGTTGATGTTCTTCCACATTCCGCTCCCAGAATTCGCGTCTGTGTCGGACCAAGCCATCCGTGGCGAAAGAAATGAAAAGCCGTCAGGTCCGTCTGTCAACTCCAACCTCTTCTCGACGTTGGTGGAACAAGATGAAGTTAAGGCCGTGTTTGTCGGTCATGATCACGTCAATGAATACTGCTTCAAGCGTCAGGGTATGCACTTGTGCTACGGTGGCGGCACTGGCTTTGGTCGTTCGTATGCCAGCAACTCTTTTACAAGACGAGTGAGGGTGATTGAATGGAGCCAAGACCAGATCACGGGCAACCGAACGATTCGAAGCTGGAAGCGTCATTTTGATTCGATCAAAGAGATCAAGAACCTCGAGACGCTGTATCCAGAGTCTCAGGAATCATGGGAGAGTATGCCCATAGATCCAGAAAACGACATGGTGGTCATTGTTGGTTGCTTTTGCGCCATCACGTGTGCTGCGCTCTGGTTTTTTGGTGGCAGAATGAGAACCAGGTATCTGTGGACAATTGCTCAAAGCGGTGCAAAGTATACAAGATTAAAGGACTCGGAATGGTAGTTTTAGGAAGAACTGGGCGTGTTCTGAAGTAGGTTGCCAACTCCGAAAGAATTCGAGCAAGGATGACATGCGAGTGGTTCTGCCAGGAGAGTAATCAGATGGTCCGAATGTGTGCACTCGGCAACGGTGGTGATTTCGTCGCAACAGCATCCGACACGATCGATCTCTTGCTCATAAAGCAGACAGTTGTAGGATCCGCATCACATCTAAAGGCCCTCACAGACTTGAGAGTGCTCTCGTCACCACCCGCAGAAATCGACTCCCAGACACCGTTTTATTGGCAACTCAACTCATCCGCGTATTTGATCGGAGAGTTGTTTGGAAATCACAACCACGAAAGCAATCTCACCCGTGAAGAGATGTGCACAATGGCCTCATCCATGTCGTCATCCCAATGCGAGATCTTGGCAACATGCATGAACTTGCGCAACCATCGTTTTGTCCCTTCAGTGTTCTTCTTGTCCCTGCCAGCAAATGTCTGGATATCCAAACTCTGCAACACGGTAGTGACATGACGATTCTTCTCGTGACGTGAGGAACGAACTTCATAGTCGCTGTTGTCACTATCCGAGTCTTCCTATTCGGGTTCTGCAATGGCCTTAATCGCTTTCTGCAACTGCGCAGTACTCAAATTCCCTGCAGCAACTTGCTCAATCATAGACTGCAAGATCTTCTCATTGCCTCGGATCCCTGACGTTGACTTCACAACAGGCTTGTTGGTTTTTGAACTGAAGTCAGAGAACGGCGACTTCAAGAAAGTGATCATGGCGTCGCTCCAGGAGCAAATGATGGACTTTAATCCTTCGTTCCATACCCACCACCAAGCGGAGCGCGACGCTGAAACGCTGTACAAAGCTGGCGCAGGACGGATGGGTACTGATGAAGATACTTTCATCAAGATCATGGTCACCAGCCCACCGGAGCACCTGCGCAACATCAACGCGGCATATTCCAAGAAATACAACCACACGATCGTCCGTATGCAACACTGTCCAGTAGAAGTGGACTGAGTGGGCAATCATGAGTCGAGCATGGATCCGTCCGATGCAAACACTTAGGCGCCGTCGGCCAACACCAATCTGTTCTCGCCATTGGTGGAACAAAATGAAGTCAAGGCCGTGTTTGTCGGCCATGACCATGTCAAAGAGTATTGCAACAAGCGTCAGGGTAGTCAGTTGTGTTAGGGAGGTGGCTCTGGCTTTGGTCGTTCGTATGCGAGCAACTCCTTTTTCGAGAGGAGTTCGTGCGATTGAATGGAGTCAGGATATGTCCACAGAGGGGAAGGAACACTTGGAAGCTGGAAAGCGGACTCGATCGAAAGAGAGATCAAGAACCTCGAAGTATTATCTCCAGCGTCTCCAACGCCAGGGGGTGAACTTGTCGCCGGGCCCAGTCGTTCAACCTGCTCTTGGTTGTTTGCTGCTTGAGCGCCATGATGTGTGCGGCGATCGGTGCTTTTGGTGCGAACCGCCAAGCCACTGAGAGAAAACAAGTGCGGACGATCCAGAATGTGTCGCAAAACCAACCAGAATAGACCGTTTGTAGCGATGTCGTTGAAGAAAACCGTTGAGCGCGTAGACCGATCCTGCACCGCATCTTTGGCGGAGTCTTCGAACTAAGAATATACGCAGCAACGGCGGCATACGTGTGACACAAACAGCATGCCGACGGCCCAACAACCCAGGTCAGCCAGTACGACGAGCTACAAGGAGACCGAACCCCTTGGGATAAGGTTGCGTGGTTGACCTGGTCTAACTTCCCATCGCAAACCCCGGTAGACTCGCACTCTTCATTTGTACATCGTCTCGCAGCACGGGATTCGCCATGCTGGTGAAAGTGAAGAAGTTAAGCTCCAGACGAACTAGCGGGACTGCAACGGTGGCACCTGTTGCCGCCGTGACGGACGCTGCGAAAGCAGATGATGCCTCGGACGCGTCTTCGTCGAAAACCTGTGCGTTTAATCCACCGTCGTTGACCGAGAAGGACTCTCAATCGGGGTCTCCATCGAAAAACAAACAACTCGGCATAGCCAGTTTTGTGCAGCGGGTCTTTGGGATTCCTCCACGGATTCGGTCGTTAGTCAAGCCACAGAGTTTGACGTACAAGTCCAAAGAGCTAACGACTGACAAACTCAGCAAGAAAACCGATCCGGAAAAGCTTCCTTCGTCGAGCAAGAAGAACCTTGCCAAGAAGACGATTCTGATGCTGATGATGGGCGGATGCCTCGGTGCGCTCGTCTGGATCATCATCACCAGAATCAAATCGTCGACATCGTCTTCGTCACCGAATGGCTCCTCCATCGGGTATGTCAACTCCATGACGTTTGCGAACTCGCCACTGGTCGTCACCAATCTCATCCTGACCACCTCTGGCAAATCGCAAGACGACGCCATGGAGACATGCTCCGATGAATCCTACACTAGTGGTCTTGGGGTCAATCTGTATGGAGATGACGAACCAGATCAGTTTGCATTCTTTTGCCAGCAACAACAACCGCTCTTTGCGTTGGACTCCCAAGCGCAAGTGTTACACTCACTTGCTGTGATTGACACTAGCAACGGACAGACCTGCGCCATGATTGATTCCGCTTCTGCGGTGATTTGGATTCAAGTCTTCACACCAAAAGAAAACGTGGAAGTGTGTGCTTCTTACGTGACGGCGGCTCAAGCGCTTCAAACTGGTCACTTTGTGCGCTCCGTCACCACGTCGTACCACACCAAGTACTTCATGCGTGGATGGCAGCTGGCGAGTGATGTCAGCGTGAGTTTGATAGAAGACTACG
This sequence comes from Paralagenidium karlingii, assembly GCA_027475765.1. Lineage (NCBI taxonomy): Eukaryota > Oomycota > Peronosporomycetes > Paralagenidium > Paralagenidium karlingii. The sequence goes on from JAMFLO010000242.1 coordinate 32,290, forward strand.
AGATCTATCTCGCAACGCTGACGCCGCCACTCCCCCTGACCGACATCCGAAGACTGACACCAAGCCAACGCACGAGTGATACCACCGATCCATGTGCGCAGACGTATGGCTCGTTGTTCAATCTCGCGGCTGGCTTCACCAACTCCTCGTCGCAAGATTTCTTGTGCACCTCCAAAGGCGAACCCAACCAATGGACCAACGAGTTCAGCGTCTTGCAACAATCGATCATCGTGGACTTGGAACTCATCGCGAGTACTTCCGTTTGCTCCGATCCAACCAATGACCGAGTTGAGTTCTCCCCTTCGTTGGCCCAGAACCTGGTGCTGTGCATCTCCAGGTTCAATGGGTCTCAGGTTGGATCCTTGTTGCCCAGCAACTCGTTTGTGACCGACTTGTTTGTCGACGTGTCCACGTCAACCTCGTCTTCACAGCTGATCAAAAGTGTTGGCGCAATTCAGTTTGATCACGGCGGCCAGTTGTTCCTGGCGCGAAGCTCCGGTGTGCAAAGCATTGATCTAACCCTCACTTCCATGACGTCTTCGTCATACACAGACCTCCTCACGTCAAATCGCACCCGAACGAAGCGTCTGCCTCTCAGAGCTCGTCTGGAGACCCGTCAAGATCAGAGTCAGTTCCTCGCGTTCAGGATTGTGCAATTTGCTGATGTTCATTTCACGGGAAAGCTCAAGGACCAGGCGTGCCGCTCACCACCGTATTACATGGATCCAGACGACTGCTCGGAGGCATTGACGCCGCCTTTCATGGAGAAGATACTCGACCTTGAACAACCCGATCTGGTGGTCTTCACTGGCGATAACACTGAAGTGGACTCCGTGGAAGGAACGATTGAGGCGCTGGACTACATCACTCAGATCGTGGAGTCACGTGGAATTCCTTACGCAATGGTGTTTGGAAACCATGACACCCAATTTGCGGACGATAGCAATGCCGTCAAGACCGAGGTCATGCAGTATCTGATGGAGAACAAACCCCTCTTTCTGGGTGAAATCGGTCCGGAAGATGTCGATGGCGTCGGTAATTACGTTCTTCGGGTCATGAACCCTGTCAACACCAGCGACGCGGAACTGAGCTTGTACTTTTTGGATTCCCATGACCGTCGGGAGAGCGCTGAGTACCCCGATGTCCACTCGTACTACGATTGGATCCACCAGAGTCAAATCGATTTGTACCTCCAAAACGCCAACCAGATCATCCGCCAACACCCCGACCGGATTCCTCTGGCCATGATGTTCTTCCATATCCCACTGCCAGAGTATGGTCTGGACTCGACCTTGACCCGTCATGGGTCCAAGATGGATGATTCGGCCCCGGCGCGACTCAACAGCCAATTGGTGGACACCCTGTTGACCATGAAAGAAGTCAAGGCCGTGTTTGTCGGTCACGACCATAGCGACGACTATTGCTACTTGCACCACGGAAGCATCCAGCTTTGTTATGGCGGTGGTGTGGGCTTTGGTCAAGCGTACGGGTATGCCCACTTTGCACGTCGAACGCGCGTGATCGAGTGGACCGAAGAAATGGCTTCGGGCCAACGCGAACTCACGAGCTGGAAACGTTTGTACGAAAGCGTCGAGTCACGTAGCATGGCCGAGATGTTGTACATGGACGAGTAAACCCCTCCCCCCCCGAACGGTTGTCTGCATTGATGTCTTGCGGTTGAACGCCCCCGCCAAAGCTTGTCAACATGTCCATGTCGGGTAGTGTTGATCGGCATCTGTATAGTATACGGTGTTGGCGCCATGTGTATACGGTAAAGTTGCTATAGCAACCATACCTGTACACTTGAGGGATCCCATCGGACTTAATCGAATACCTTCGAACTTTAGCGAAGCTCCGGTGCTTCAGCCCCTGCCCACCCACCCCACCCACCCCACCCACACCACCAAGCGGGAGTTGGTGCTCCAAACGACATGGCCATCCGGGAAGAAAGTGACTTTTTGAGTGACAATGAACGCAAATTTCTCTTGGAAAGTTTGTGGAAAGCCAACGCATTGAGAGCCGATGGAAGAGAACTCATGCAGCAGAGAAAAGTGAGCTATTTCCGAGCTTTTTTGGGGGGTGGTTGGAATGGTGTCGTTGGGTGCTGACCGACTGGTTCTTCTTCTTGATGGAACGGCTGCATGTCGACAGCTTCGTGTGCAATTCCGACGCAATGCCCATCAGAGCCAGGCGGAAGTTCAATTGGGTCAAACACGGTACGGTTCGTCAGTTGTTCATGTTTGGTGTGGGTTCCGCTGACCATCGCCATCAACGATCAACAGAGTGCTGGCCAATGTCTCCGGAGAGATCGTGCCGCCGTTTCCAGATCGACCAACCGAAGGATTTCTGCATTTCAACGTGGATCTGTCGCCCATGGCGTCACAGAACTTTGAGGTGACGACACGCCGCTGTTGGACAAGTGGTTTGGCGATTTCGAGGCTGACGAAGTGTCTCTTGCTGCAATGTGCAGGTTGGAAGACCGACACCGTTTGCAATGGAATTGGCACGAATTGTGGATCGAGGCATTCGCCAATGCCGTGCGTTGGATACAGAAGCACTGGCCATTGTGGCTGGCGAAAAAGTGAGCTTGTTGGAGAATGGTTGAACGGTGTTTGTGACGTGGATGACTCACGATTGACGGATGGATGGATGGATTGGGTGGGTCGAATGGTGGGCCGCGCTGCTCTTGTGAACAACAGGTCTGGGCGATTTCGTGCGATGTGCATGTACTCGACCACGGTGGCAATCTCATTGATGCAATCTCGCTGGCGTCCATTGCAGCGTTGATGCATTATCGCCGCGCTGAAGTGCAAGTTCAAGCCACGACGACCAAAGATGATTCGAGTGTCTTCAGTCTGGATGATCACAATGCTTCACCGTTGAGTCTGCACCACATCCCTATTTCGGTCTCGTTCAGTTTCATTCAGAATGGTCCAAACGGCAGCCAGGATCCCGTCATTCTCATGGATCCGACTGACCACGAGGAGAAAATCATGGATGGCAACATCACATTCACGTTCAACTCGTTCCGCGAGCTTTGCGCGGTGCATAAAATCGGTGGAGCACCTCTTTCGACCAACGACGTTCTGCGGTGCGCTCAAATCGCAGCTGCGCGGGTGGGTTCTTGGGCTGTCTTTGGCCGTGATGAAGCACAAAGATCCATAGACTAACTGTGTTGTTGTGTTTGGGATGTGGCAGGTTGGCGAATTGAGCGAGATTCTGAAACAAGAAGAGGCCGAGGCCGATAAACTCGCCATTGAAAAGCAGCGCGCGCTTCTACGTGGACGCGAGTTTCAAGAAGAAGTCTTGGAATCGGCTTCTTCGGCCTCTTTGGCCAAGCATCAAGTGGATATGGGTGATATGACCAATTTCAACAAGCTCCATGCACCGATTCCGCTGGCAGAAGACATGAGTGAGTCCAAGCAAAAGCACAAAGCGACTTCGATGGCCCAACTGTTGGATTCGCTGGAAAAGGCGGCTAGTATTTCGGACGATCCAGACCAACAACGCAAGCCACAGGGACAGGAGGCCTCCTTGGATTTGAGCCGGGAAGCGCGGGAGGAGTTTGAGAAGCTCACGGGGCGGCTAAGTATTCGCAAGCTCATCAACGAAGAAGCAGCTCCTGCTGCCGCAAAACCTCAACAGCAACAGAAGTCCAAGAAGTCGCAGCCGGTGGACGATAGCGACAGTGAAGAAGAAGCGTGTGCGATGGTGGTAGAAAGCGAATTCAGTGCGAAACCCAAAGTTCCAGCGCCACAAGCGCCTGCAACAAGAAATAAAACTCCTGCAAAGCAAGTGGAAGAAAGTGACGACGAGGACGACGATTCAGAAGAAGAAGAACAAGATTTGAGTGCTGCCATCAAGAAGCGGAAATAGAGTTTTCCATCCGAAGTGTCACCTTGTCGCTGGTCGGATCTTCGATTGTTTTCTCCCTGGTTTTGGTCTTCTTGGTCATCCCATTCTCCTGCGCTCGCTGAGTATCGTTTTGAACAACAAGACAAGCAGCAGCAACAACAACGGGGTTGCACTCGCTGTTCAACGTCGCTGGAAGCATCACTCAAAGACTTTGTCCATTTGACCAGTGGCTTGCAGCACGATCCAGGCCAAACCCACCACCAGCGAAAACGCCGACGAGACCACGCCAATGCGATACTCTACAAGCGCTGAATTGCGGCTCACTCGGCCGGTGACTTCGCCGTAGCACGCGGCAAACACTCCCATGGTGAGAATCAGACTTAGGCAAAAGCAACCCAAATACGACGTGGACTTGACCCAGTCGTCTAGCACAATGGCAGGCAACACGCCCAACACACCACCAGGACCTGCAACACCATGTACAATGCCAACCATCAATGCCGCAAACTTTTGAGTCGTCGGATCCGAGACACTCGCATTGCGTCTGCAATTGCGACAACACCGCAAGTAACGAGCCGAGCGCGGTGACGGGATCAGTGCTTGGTCAAGCTGATGCTTGGACGACGCGTCGTCTTCTGGGACGATGCTGACGTGTTTTGCGCATCTGGTGTCGTCTTCCTCAACCTTGTCTTCCTGATCGGCTTCGATCGCGTCGTTCCGTGGATGCTCCGCATTCCCGACCTCTTGGTCCTCGTCTTTCATCTCAACAAACGTGCCCACCAACACCGGTGTGCCCTGCACAGGTAACTGCTCTTCATCCACCACTTTCTCCAGGTCATTTTCCTGCAAATGGGCGTTGCGTTGGTGGTCAAACTTGCGTTGATAATGGACCATGGTCCACAGACCCAACGCGAGCATGAACACACCCACAACATAATTGCAATAACCTCCGACGCGATCGAGATCAAAATTGCGACCTGCAGCAAGGAAAATGGCCGTCACGATCACCAATCCCGTCGAATGGCCGCATCCCCAGCGGATGCCGAGTCCGAATGCTTTCCACGAAGAGTTGGAGGCCATGGCCGCGATCGCGCTGAGGTGATCGGGTCCGGTGAGCACGTGAACCAGTCCCAGCACCAGGCCAGTGCCCATGATGGTGGCAAGCGAGGCCTGTGCGAGTTGGCTGTCTTCGTGGCCCATTTGGTGGACAGATTAAAAGTGAGCCAACGCGGCGATCATCACGCACAGAAGCAGAACACCAGGGCGCCGTCCTTGGAGCAGGAGCATAAGATGGGGTCAGTCAGTCAGAGTCCCAGCGTCTATTCTTGCTGGTACATTAAAAGATCTCGCATACTGATGGATGATTGGGTGCAGCCCGCACCATGAAAATGATTGGTGCGACCCGAAGGTTCTGTTCCAACACTTTTGCATTGAACATTCTGAACCACTTTCAACGGTCACACTACACAAAAGTCCATATGCTTGGTGCGATCACTGCAACGCGCCGGTGGCGGTTGGCCCTGTGGTTTGTCGGATTGCTGTGGGTGTTTTGGAGTTTTGTTGCACCAGCAACGTGGGGGTTTGTGTCGGTGGCTTCCTCGAGATTTGCCATCACGGATTTGCAGCTTGTGTTGGGGTCGACGGACCAGCACGTGCTCCAGCTTTGCGAAGCCAAACAAACGGATGAACAAGAGCGCGCAGAGCAATCACAAGAAGCAGCAGAAGCAGAAGACGCAGACGCCGATGGTGCCGAACAAGATGCATTCCCAAGTCGCTCGAAAAATGCCGTTTGGATCATTGCAGGTGTCAGTTGGACCGGCGTCTCGTCTCCTTCCGCTCGGCTCTGTGTGCGCCGTGAACCCATTGAACAGCTCGTCGAACAAGACGATGGAGGCGATCCGCCACAAGTTCTGACTCGTATTGTGGTGCTGGAAGACATGATGCTGTGCCCAAAGTCGATGCAGCTTCTTCAGCGGATGCAGCACCAAAGCCACACGGCGGTGGTGTGCCTACTGTTTGGTGATGCCAAGGATGCGCTCACCCAAAGGAATTACATCAGCGACATCATGGTGACCAAGGACAAAAACTACAACAACCAGTTCTCTGGGTGGACGACGCTTCCCATCAATGTACTCTTGCCAAGCAACCAGCCGTCCTATACATCAGATCGTCAAGGCGTTCAAGAAATGCAGATGAGTGCGGCAGCTTCGGGGCTGACCGCTCATTTCCAACGCCATGTGATGGCCACGACGAATCAGTCGGTAGCAAATGGAACGGATGCCTGCGAAGTCCTTGACCAACAGCGACGTGACCAGTCGTCAAGCCACACGGGAGCGTTCATCAGTTTCCAGCGTCAAGTCTTGCCAATCGTCGACTTTAAGATGATCGAGGACGTTGGCATTCGTCAGAGTTTTCTCATTTGCGAGTCCTTGACGTCGAACAGAGCAACTGCTTTCTGGGAACAAGCCGGAGAAGGGTATTTGGACATGAAGCATGGATTCCTTCGCAAAGTGTTGTGTTTGCAACGTGACGTCGGTGCTGCTGCTGGTCATTCCAAGCAGGCCATTCTGACCCAAGTGAGAGTCCCCACGGCTTGCGTTTCAGTGAATGACAACGAGTCATCGTCCAATGAACCCGACCCATCAACGGTATGTGGACCAGGTTTCACCCGTGTTGTACAGATCAAGGCGTCGTTGGACTCGGTGTTCTCCTTGTGTGGCAAGTTTCGAAGCTCGACCGAGACCCAGGCTTTTGTGGGAGACCTCGCCATCGTGCGCACAAGTTCGAGTAGACCGTTTGATTTGAGACTGATGCCGGGATCGTGGCGTGGTGTGAATGTCGATCTCAACGATGGTGTTGGATGTGCGAGTGGATACTTGTTCTATCGCAACGCCGTGGAATTTATGGTGGCACCACCTGCCCCGCTGTCCAAGCCGCCGCTTGTGGCTCGCCAAGTTGGTTCTTCGCTCAAGTTCAAAGTGCTTCAGCTGGCCGATTTACATTTCACCGGTGCTCCCAATTTCCCATGTCGAGAAGCACCAAGACACATTGGTCGTTTTGCCTGCAAGGAAGCCATGATGAGCGAGTTCATCGAGCGACTGCTGGACCTGGAAAAGCCCGATTTTGTCGCCTACACCGGTGACAACGTCGAGACTTTGTTTCCGAGAATGCGTCAGCTGGCGATGGATGCTGCTTTCAAAGCCGTCGAGGCCAGAGGAATCCCATGGGCCATGGTACTGGGCAATCACGACGACGAGAATGGGTTTGAACGCGAAGACATTTTCCGCATGGCGGCATCCAAAAAGTACAGTTACATCCAACACGGCCCCAAAGAAGTGGCGGGCGTCGGGAACTACGAAGTGACCGTGTTTGCTCCCGCAAAGAGTGGGGCCAACAGCCAGGAGGTCGTGGTGCTTCGTATGTACTTTCTCGATTCGCACAGCTATCCCGATCGCAGCGTGCACCCCGATGCCAGCTCAGAATACGACTGGGTCAAGCAGAGTCAGATCGACTTTTATCGGGTGCTCTCGGATTCGCATCGTCAACGCCACCAGCGGGTGCCTGCGCTGATGTTTTTCCACATTCCGATCCCTGAATACGACATGGCGTCCACCGCCAAACTCTCAGGAGAGAAAAATGAAGGCGTTTGTTCCCCGACCGTCAACTCCAATTTGTTCTCAACCCTGGTGGAACTCGACGAAGTCAAGGCCGTGTTTGTCGGCCACGATCATCTCAACGACTATTGTGTGCCACGTCAGGGGATCCAGTTGTGCTATGGCGGTGGCACTGGTCTTGGGAGAGCCTACGGCTCGGAGAGTTTTGGCCGTCGAGCGCGGGTGATTGAGTGGACCCAGCAACCAGACGGCACGCGGTCGATCACGAGTTGGAAACGTCACCTGGATGCCATCGACAAGATCCAACACATGGAGACGCTGTATCAAGAGTGAACTGAACGAGAGAGAGAGAGAGAGAGGAGACCCATAAGCCCATAAGACTCCCAACATTTCGACTTGTCATGTACCTGAGCAGGTGCAACGACCCACCATCATGTGTTCATTATCCACTCGCATCCATTCGTAAGCGTTGACTGCTGTCCAACAAAGCCAGCATATTGAGTTTTGCATACAGACTCAAGTTCAAGGATTGAGCACCAAACCAAATGAAAATGCTCTTTACGTTCATCTTTCTTGTTTGGCTGGGTGTGTCCCATGATTTCTCTCCTTGAGGGTTGACGCGGTACCACCTGTTTCCCATTACACGCATGTCCCAATGCAGCTGGTGTCATGTGCAAAATCTATGAATGTGAATGTATAAATCTGCTTTGTGTGTCGTTGGACTGCATGACGATGCAAAACGTGGCTTCTCCACGGGATGGTACATCGCAGGGCTGCGCATAGGACCTCTTTGGTTTTGTTGGTTAATCCAGGACATCCTCGAAGGTGACCCTGTAGCCAGTCGAACGGCGAACACTTGTTGATCTCATCCAACCACTCCAATGGAAGCCAGAACTGAGCAGCAGCAGGGTCTTCGCATCTCCAAACTCAATGAACGAATGTGTCTGTCGTTGACGAACAGAAGCGCCATCGAGTTGGGTTTTGGATACGCACCATAGCTGCACTTTGCAAGATGCAGCAAGTTCAAACGTTGGCCGTTTTCTGCTGCAAGATTCGCCCACATCACTTCAAAATTTATAGTCGCTACAATTTGATCTTGAGTCCCAGGAGCTCTTCAGTGACATGTGAGCTCTTGAGCTCCCCGAAAAAAGTGTATATCCTGTAATGCTTGATGTGGCGACGGTTGGTAACCCACAAACCTTGATCGCCGACCCCCCCCCCCCCAGATGGCAACGAGATTCTCTCTTGGGATCCTTTTGGGGGGCAGGGATTCTTGAGCCATTTGGCAGCAGTGACCAAGCCATTCTGGACAGAAGCAAATCATCGCTGGGGTTGCTCACGCCATCCAAAGCAGCACAGTTCAACGTTTGCGGCGTTGGATACTCTCTTGATCATCTGCTCCAAGCGAGTCGCTCGCGTCTCTGCGCGATCGCTTGGTCACCTCTCCTCTTGAAAAAAGAAACCCCTTGTCGGTGGTCCCAGCAGCTGAAAGCTGGGCCGGATCTCACCCAAAAGCTTCCGTTGTTGAGGATCAAGAATCCAACCATGCGAGCTCCATGTAGTCATTTCGATTCTTACTACACGCTTGATATTGATCAAGCCGCGTCGACCAGGCCTCTACTCGAGAGCGAAAGCGACTACCACTACACCCGCAAAACCGGGCAGGCTGAATCGGAACGGTTTACTTCTTCTTCTTCTTCGTCTTCGTCACTCCATCGCAAAACCAACGGCGATACCATAGCCATGCGTCGTCGTCGCCGTCTCGTTTCGGTCGCCATCGCCGCGACCTTCACGTTGGTCAGTGTGAACCTCTCGTTTATGGTGCTCCCGTCCATGAGTTTGCGCTCGGCTTCGTTGGCAGCGAAACAAAACGCCGACATGCCGTTCGCCATCACGGCATTGCAACTGGTGACGGGAGCCAATGACCAACAGGTACTCGCCAATTGTGAAGCCCAGGACCACAGTGTCACTTGGGCCACCGCCGGGATCAACTGGAACACTGGGGATGGCAGTCAGACGTCCACGCGGCTGTGTGCGCAGCGCCAATCGATCAACTCGCTTACAGGAAACAGTTCTGCCAACCAGGTGTTGACGAGGATCCTAGTGTTGGACTCGGTCTCTCAGTGTCCACCAAGCATGAAGAGATTGGGCACCAATTCCTTGGTCTTTCAAGCGACTCTGACGACGGAGACCCAGGTGCCTGCCATCGTGTGTGTGCAGTTTGAGAGCGCGGCAGATGCCATCGTCCGACGTAGGTTTATCAGTGATATCATGGTGACCCAGGAGAGGAATTACAACAACATGTATTCCGGATGGACCACGATCCCCATTAACGTGCAGATCCAATCATCCGAGGCGGCGAGTGAGGCCAACACCCAGACAAGGGGTGCCTCTACCCATGCCATCGTGTCTGCGATCGGCAAATCTCCCGATACAGGTGAAGAGGGGGATACACCGGCAGTCGGCGCCACCACCCATGCAATTGTGCGTGCCATCGACGTCAGTCGTCGATTGGCAGAAGGCGACGCAAACCCATTTCAACTGCAGGGTGCTTTCATCAGCTACAAACGTCCAGTGCTACCCATTGTGGGTTTCAAAGTACTTGGCGACGTGACAACTGCCACAATCTATCAAGCTTGTGGAGAAATAAAGGCCTCCGGCTCGACGTTTTGGGAGCAAGCTGGCGATGGCTTTATGGATGCCAAAGACGATTCACTCCGAGTTCTCTGTCTCCAACGCGACAGCAGGATTGATGATACTAGTGCAAAGATTCTGACCGAAGTGGACTTGGCAACCTCCAACGCCTGCAAAGCAGGCTTCGGGAAGAGCCAACAGCTTTCAGCAGACGCGTACTTGTGTGGAAAGCTTGTAGTCCCAGCACCGACTTCCAAGCGCATGTTTTTGGGTGATCTTGCACTGGTGCGGACCAAATTGAACCATTTTGATGAACGAATCGAGCCAGGGTCGTGGCGCGGCTTCCAGAATGATTTGAATGGTCGTGCCAAAGACATTTCAACGTTTTTGTTCTATCGTGGCACCGACGACGTTGAATTTGATCCGCCGGCACCTCTGCAAAAGCCGCCACTTTTGGCAAAAGCGAACGGCGACGGTCTGAGCTTCAAGATCCTTCAACTCGCGGATCTACACTTTACGGGAGATCCCAATTACTCTTGCCGAGATCCTCCAAAAGAGATGGAACCTGGTACTTGTGTCGAGGCGTTGACCAGCAAATTCATAAATGCACTCTTGGACGCGGAAAAACCCGATATGGTGGTCTTCACAGGCGACAATGTCGAGACTTTTTCGCCCGAGTTCCGCGAAATTGCCATGAACACGGCGTTTCAGGCCGTGGAAGAAAGGCAAATCCCATGGGCCATGGTGATTGGCAATCACGACGATGAGAACGGCTTTGATCGTGAAAGCATTTTCTCGATGGCTCTTGCCAAGAAGTACAGCTACATCCAGCATGGTCCGCAACAAGTGGACGGTGTTGGCAACTATGAGCTCAACGTGTTTGCGCCAAATGCTGATGCAAGCTCCAGTGATGGCAAGGCGGCGGTGCTTCGCATGTATTTCTTGGATTCCCATAGTTATCCCGACAAGCGCGTGCTTCCGGACACCAAATCGACTTATGACTGGGTCAAACAGAACCAAATCGACTTTTACAGAGTGCTTTCGCGATCCCATGCGGACGAACGCGTGCCGTCGTTGATGTTTTTCCATATCCCCATTCCAGAATTCGAAATGGCATCCACGGAGGCGCTTTCTGGGGAGCGAAACGAGGGCATTTCTTCGCCAAATGTCGACACCAACCTGTTTTCGACGCTGGTGGAGCACAACGAAGTCAAGGCGGTGTTTGTTGGCCACGATCATGTGAATGAATTCTGCACAAAGCGTCAGGGCATTCAGTTGTGTTATGGTGGTGGCGCTGGCTTTGGCCGAGCTTACGGAAGAGACACATTCATGCGTCGCGCACGGGTCATCGAATGGACCAAAGCGGCAAGTGGTGCGCGAAGTATCAAGAGTTGGAAGCGGTATTACGATTCAATCGATCAGATCAAACACATGGAGACGCTATTTCAAGAGTAGAATCAACACCCAACGACCGGTTCGCGTCAGTTTACTCCTGCTGCATGTTGTTGAGTATTCTCTTGTTTGGTGGCTTCGTATTCTCAATTACTATAACTGATCTTTGTTTCTCGTGGATGCTGTGGTCGTTGGGTCTCGATTCGCCATTGTTCGTGCACTGATTGTTTCCATGTCGGCTCCCTCCTATTACGGTGACTGGACGCAGAGTTGGCTCCTCAGCAGGTCGTGGTGCAGGACGGTTGAGCCAGGATCACGATCTCCACCAACAATCCGCAAGCTCGTATGTAGAATCGGCGTCAATGCAAACAAAAGCGGCATCCTGCCCTATTGTGAAGTCTCTGCCAGTATCCTACGATTCCACCACGATGTCACATCACTTGGCTCACCAACGCGTTGAGGCGCACTACTTTCATGTCAACGGGTTATGCTGGATCGATCGAGGCCCAAGTCCCATCACCGTCTGGGCATCACATCCACTCCTATCCATTCGAAGCCAACGGGCCAGCATGTCGCTTGGTCGGCTACACCCTCCAATTCAACGATTCAACCGTCGCATCGTATGACAACCTCAGCTTCAGCTTGTCTCTTTTGTTTCAAGAAAACCAATGCTTCACATCGCTGACAACAAACCAGAGTGCAGTGGTGCCACCTGGTGTCCCAAAACATGTGTTGTCGCATCTGAAAGGTTTGCAGCAAGAACAGACACTTGTCTCCGTTGGACTGGGTTGATTTGCGGACACTGATGTGTTGATGGCATGTGGAGTTTTTGCCGTCGGCGGAATGCGGAAAGCTGCTGTCATACGACACGCAAAGGACTCAAGTAGGACTAGCAAATCATTGTGGATGCCTTTCATCTCTGACGCACCCATAAACGACTGAGTCTGCACAAGTGGACAATTCAAAAACGCATTCACTTCGATCCCACACCCGCTCCACGTCCATGAGTTCTTTGTTGACTGCGGTTTGCTTCAGCATTTGTCTACCTTGCAACCAACAACAAACCATACCAACTGTTGTGTCTGCTGCAAAACAGATGAGGTGTTCGTTGACTGTTGGCCTCTTGCATGACCTCATGATGTCAGATGGACTCAAGTTGCTCGGTTGGGTTCCCACTTCTTGTTTCTTTGATCCATTTGACAGAAGTGACCAAAGTGTTCTGGACAGAAGTCCAACACCCAACGCAGTTCCAAATCTTGGGTGTTGGGTGCTCCGTTGATCATCTGCTGACAACCAGCCCTGTTGGAAAGTCTGCGCCATGGTTTCGTTGGCACATTGAAAAAAAAGCAGCCGCGATGTCTCATACCCAACACCATCCTTTGCGGAGAATCAAATGCCCCAATCGTGTTGTCTCCAGACAGTCATTTCAATTCTTTCCTGCACGCACAACGAGACTGATCAAGGCATCCTCGAGGAGACGGTGACACCATAGCGAAGGCGACGAACGCAGCCCAGTCCACCAACAGGAACACCAACGCCATGGGCCGTCCTCACCTTGCAGCGGTCATTCTGGTCGCGACCATCACGTTTCTCCGTGTGAATCTGTCGTTTGCATCCGCAAGTCACCGAGCGCCTGTGCCGAATTCCAGACCGGCCACGGACAAGCGATTCGCCATCACGGACCTGCAGCTCGTGACGGGAGATAACGACCAGCTAGCACTAGCCAAGTGTGGCGCTCAGGATGGTGGTGCCACTTGGACCACCGCTGGAATCAAATGGACCACTGGGAATGCGAATAATGCATCAACACGCTTGTGCGCGCAGCGCCAATCGATCGATTCACTTGCAGGAAACAACACCACCAATCAGGTGTTGACGAGGATCCTGGTGTTGGCCTCGGCCACGGAATGCCCATCAAACATGAAGAGCTTGACGACGAATGCTTTGATCTTTCAAGCGACTTTGACGACGGAGACCCAGGTGCCTGCCATCGTGTGTGTGCGTTTTGAGAACGCTCCCGATGCCATCGCCAGACACAACTATATCAGTGACATCATGGTGACCCAAGAGAGAAACTACAACAACATGTATTCCGGATGGACTACGATTCCCATCAACGTGCAGATCAGATCTTCTGAGACAACAGGAGATGCAGACCCACAGCCAGTCGGAATCACCTCTCAACCAGATGAAGAAAAGGCGCATGCCGAGACAGCCAAAGACTCTACCCATCCAATTCTGCGGGCCATACACTCGTTGATCAAGACATCCGACACAGCAGGAGAGTCTGATCCACTGATGGCTGGCATTGATGTCAGTCGTCGAATGGCCGAAAGAGACGAGAATCCTTTTGTACTCCAAGGTGCCTTCATCAGCTACAAACGTCCAGTGCTACCCATTGTGGATTTCAAAGTGTTGGATGCTGCGACCACCCAAAACGCCTATCAATGTTGTGGTGAATTGCCAGCGTCAGGTTCTTCTTTCTGGGAGCAGGCCGGCGATGGCTTTGTGGATACGGAAGACTCGGTCCAAGTGCTCTGCCTGCAACGCGACTACACCATGGCGAGTACTTCCAGCGTGCTCACCGACGTGGATATGGTAACCACTGACGCCTGCAAAGCAGGGTTCGATAAGCATGCACAGCTTTCAGCTGACTCGTATTTGTGCGGAAAGTTCGCGACCTCTTCTCCCACACCCAAGCCGATGTTTGTGGGTGACCTTGCGCTGGTGCGAACCAGACTGACAAGCTTTAACGAGCGCGTTGTGCCGGGTTCCTGGCGTGGCATGAAAGGCGATCTGAATCGTCGTGCCACAGGCGTTTCGACGTTTCTGTTGTATCGTGTCACCGACGACCTCCAATTCGATCCCCTCACGCTTCTCCAAAAGTCCCCGCTTGTGGCGAGACGCAATGGCGACTCTCTGAGCTTCAAGATTCTTCAGCTCTCGGATCTGCACATCACCGGCGATCCCAATTTCGCATGTCGAGATCCTCCAAAAGGAATGGCACAAGGCACTTGTGTTGAGGCTTTGACCAGCAAGTTCATGAATTCACTCTTGGATGTTGAGAAACCCGATATGGTGGTGTACACGGGCGACAATATCGAGACGTTCAACCCGGAACTCCGGGAAGTTGCTTTCAATACGGCAGTCCAGGCTGTCGAAGAGCGTCAAATTCCGTGGGCCATGGTGCTCGGCAATCACGACGATGAGAATGGCTTTGATCGTGAGCAGATCCTCTCCATGGCGCTCGCCAAGAAGCACAGCTACACTCAGCGTGGCCCCAAACAAGTACCTGGTGTCGGCAATTATGAGCTCAATGTGTTTGCGCCACACGTGGACGCCAATTCGACCGACAGCGATGGCAAATCAGCCGTGTTTCGAATGTATTTCTTGGATTCCCATGGGTACCCCAACAAACAACAGCATCCAGACACTAAGTCCACGTACGACTGGGTCAAACCGAGCCAAATCGAGTTTTACCGAGCACTTTCCAGGTCCCATGTGGATGATCGCGTGCCGTCGTTGATGTTTTTCCATATCCCCATTCCAGAATTCGAAATGCTGTCAAACGACGCGTTGTCTGGGGAGAAAAACGAAGGCGTTTCGTCGTCCAGCGTCAACACCAATCTCTTTTCGACGCTGGTGGAGCAGAACGAAGTCAAAGCCGTGTTTGTCGGTCACGACCACGTGAATGAGTATTGTATGAGACGTCAGGACATCCAGTTGTGTTATGGCGGTGGTCCTGGCTTTGGTCGAGCCTATGGAAGAGAATCGGTTGCTCGACGAGCACGCGTCATCGAATGGACCAAAGATTTGGCCAGTGGTGCGCGAACTATTAAGAGCTGGAAGCGATCCTACGATTCCATTGACCAGACCAAAAGCGAGGAAACGCTTTTTCAGGGATGATTCAAAAGCCCATCAAACGGGCCCTTGGCGTCCAGGTGTTGAATAGGTTCTTCACGTTATCAATCCATTGCGTGTAGACATTGATGACACGGAACAACCGTGGGAATACTGGACGCACAAAAGCCCTGGATGCCAACGCGCATGCAGATATGCTCTGCGAATTCTTTGTCATTTCGTGTCCAACGCGAAGATCTTTCACTTGTCGTTGAGAACGTGCCTGCCAGTCTTTCCTGTTGGATGACTGACTCCAGTTGTCACGCTGCCTGGTTATGCACGCGATGGCACAGGTGGATCGTTTTGACGGCTCTTGGGAGGTGGTGCGACCGTCCGTCCAAGTTGCACCTCTTGGCTGTCGCAAACTCCGCGCAAAAGCAAATGATCTGGTTCTCTCAAAACCTGAGTTGATGAATGGCGTCGGAGGTCCGAAGAATCTCACACGGAATTTAGACATGACCTTCGTTGGGCTTTCGTTTGGTATGCAGTCGTTTATGACAGTCGTTGCGATTCACTCGGCTTGCACGTGCAGAGCACGAACTGTTTTGAATGAATCATCTCACATTCCCATCCATGCATAACCAGGTGAAGGTAGAGCTGCTCCATCACGATCGTTCAAATTCCAACCAAATCAGCGAAAACGTGGAGTCAGCAATCTGCACCTTGAGCTGTCGATATGGCGGTGAGCAGGATTTGCACAATGAACACGAGAAAAAAGAAGAGTCATTTCCTTGCATCAGTGCAAAGAGATGGTGCTGGAGAGAGATGCGTTTTGGTTGCCTCCATATAGTCGTCTTCCAGTCACCAAGTCACATGAACACACATTCATGTGCAACCGAAAGCTGCCATCGTCATGTGGTGTCTTAACCGGATTCCATTCAACCAGTTGGACACATTATAGCCTTCTTCGCCACCAATTCACTAAAGTCCGGAAGAGGGTTAGATGAATGGGTATCCTTGAACTGCCAGTGGTGTGGTCAGGGAGTCAGGGTCGGGTCCAAGTTCCGTCGAGTTGAGCGCCACATCGGTTCGATTGATCTCCTGCGCATCAGCGCAAAAAGGAAACACGAAGGAAGTATGCGAATCCAACGCGCCAATAAAACAGTACATAATTCTCGGATTGGTTGAGCGATTCATCCTGTGGATCGCGGAGTAGAACATCATTGTGGAGATGGAATGTTGTGATAAACAAGGCATGCACAATGATCTTGATTCAGTTCGCCAGCTTTTTCTGCTCAAAGGGTATGCCAACTTACGAAGCCTCATCTCATGGATCGTTTCTACGCGTCCGTTCTCTTGAGCTTGGAACTGTTTGAGAGGAAGATCTACTCGATTGGCACCTTCAGACGAACCGCCTCGGCTTCTGCAAAGACGTCATCGACAAGCGCAAATCCCGACCGGAGAACTGTCCGAGAGGCTCGTACTGTGCGGCACAGTGCATCGACTTTCCTCTCCTGTAGTGTGTGTCCTGGTTGGACTCTATGCTGGTGCACTTCCTGGCTTGTGGTGTCGGCCTAGAAGCCGCCACCGTTGGTATGTGTTGCTCATGCACAATGTGATCTGTTTGCTCGTTCATTTTGTTGTGATGCGAAAACAAACGAAAAATACGACATCCTATGTCCAAAAATGGTCTCGGACTATCATGCCTGGATGGGATGAGTGGACGTGCATGATCAGCTTCGCTTGAAGCGCTATTCGATCCAGCTCTCGCTCAAGTTCCAGAAATACTACAAAACACTCTTTCTCGGCCTTTTGGACATGGCTATTGTATTGTGAACATGTTCGTTGTTCACCGCGAGACAGGCAAGAGAAACAAGACGAAGGCAATGAAGCACCGAGAATTTCTTCTCTTGCTGCACAAGCAGCTCCTGGATGTTACGGAGAACGACTTTGCGCCGGAGAACACGAAGGCAAGTGTGTGATTTGTTCATTCTCTGTCGGCAGTTCTCATATCTTTGTTTTCTTCAGGACGATTCTACCACAAAACCACGCCGCAGCTTGTCTGCCATCACCAGAGACCACTCGATTGCTGAGGTTGACGTGTTTCAAGAGAGAGATTACGAAAAGCGCCGACAGCGAGCCTGCAAGGTTTGCTCCCTTTTGCGTGATCCAAAAGCACCACGAGACTACAACACCAAGAACTTTTGCGAGAGGTGTTCTGATGGCAATCGCAGGTGTGTGCCTTCCTTCTTGTGTTTGTCATCCTCTCTAACTTGCCTATTTTCCAGAGTCTACTTGTGCAACCGCACACGCGAGAATCGGAGAAGCACTTGCTTCCAAATCTGGCACGAGGATTGGAACAATGGCACCGATTTGCCAGCTCGCATCACTCGACGAATCCAGATGTGGGTCTGTGGAAAACGGCCGCGCAAGCGAAAACGTGGTGACAGCAATATAGTTGAAGAACAGCAACACAAAGCGAGCGAGGATTGGTTCTTTGTGCTAACTGCATGTGTTTCAATGGAATTGGTTTCAGCTTCTTCTTGTTGTTTCCATTGCCCTTTTTGTTCACAATCGGCTCTGCTTTCTTGCTCCTGTTTCTGTCAAGATTCACTTTCTGCTTGTCGTTTCGCTCGCAAAGCCACACATGTAGTCGGAGGTAACTATGGAACCAATCACGTGGCTCCACATGTTGGCTGTAGACATGCGGCTTTTCAGCTGCTATGTTATCACATGTTGCCGAACGAGACGTCGGAGGTCGCTATACACTTTTGGCTACTCAAGCATGTTGCATCAGCCAACATGTGGTCAAGAATTAATGGTTTAGAGAGTTCATATGTCGGATGGCTTCGTCATTTTTGCCATCCACAACGAGATTGCAAAATGCAGCCCAACTGGCCTCTGCTCCAGGGACCCCATGAGCCATTGGCGGATTCGTTTTCGTTGCGCGCCAACGCGCACAGAGAGCAAGATACTCGCTCTCACCCCGTTGGGTCCCCGGTGGTCAAGGTCATGTCAAATTACCGAGAACGTTTGGTCACATGATATTGCGTGACCGAAAGGCGGGATGGCTCCGTGATACGACTGCCTTGAGCGCGTGACGCACTCGTCTTTGGCACGTCTGCCGACACGCCCATCCGCGTCTTCTTCTTGGTTGGCGAGCCCAACCCATCGTCGGCGTTGGATACCGCGATATCCATGGCGTCAGGCGACATGGTCGCCTCTTCTTGTTCGATCTCCTGGAGGAGATCATGCGGAATGGCCGGGTCTTGGGGAGCCACTTGCTGGCTCAAAGTTGGATGGCACATGGCCCTCTTGACTTCGGCGAGAGAAGCCTTGCGCTTGTCTTGAGCCGACGAATCGCCATGGTCTTGGTGGTCTTTTGGAGCTTAGCAAAGAGCTCAGCGGCGTCGTTGAGCAGTGCCTCGTCGAGATCCTCAAAGGCACGATGAGTTGGGTCCTGCATGGATCCCTTTTGGTTCCCCGTGAGAACCTTTGTTGGAGCCTCGTCGCTCCCAACGCCGGTCTCCAACTTTAAGGAGGGGATAATGAAACGGGACAATCCGTTACATGTCGTCCCAAGGTTGTCCCAACAACCAAGAACCGTGTGTGGTTCGAATGTGGTCTAAGTGACTAAGGCGTCTTGTAACAGATGCCCCAGTGTACTTGTGTCTTATGACAAGTACCCTCTGGTTGGGTGGTACCAACCCTGGGATGGTCTCTTCCCCTCTTCTCACTCAAGACGAACAGCAGCAAGTTCTTGCATGCACAACAACGGCAGCTCCGCTCGTGCAATCTCTGCGCACGAGGAAGACAAGACACCAGGTTGGGTCCATGATGTCTGATTGTCCCATTTCCGCCCTCCTGGAACCTGGTTATAACATGAAAGAGCCTAATTCCGTTGCCTGTACGCGGAATACAGGCAACGGAATTAGGCTCTAGTTAGGAACAGTACGCGGAGTACTGTTCCTAACTTTTTTATTGGTGAATGAATTCACTGCATCATTGTGTCTTCAGCGGTCACTGGCTCCTTGAGTTCTTCGGCTTCCTTGAGCAGACCATCGTTGAGCTTCTTGTTTCTGATTCTTTTGTTTTGTCTCGGTGGCTTTTGGTCTGATTCATTTTTCTATGTCACGGGTTTGTTGGGTTGTTCTTGATCTTCAATTTCTTCTTCACTCAACCATTTGATCGTGAACTCTTCATCTTCCTGATCAAGGTCGTACTCATTTTGAACGGCCTCCACCAAACGTAGTCTCCACGTCGATAAGTTGAGTGACAACTATCTTTTTCCATTGGGATCGGCGCCGACGAATCTCGCACGTCGTCCTATTGGCTCCAGCTTTTTCCGCTTTTTCTCTGGCATTCTTGCGACGCAGCACTCTCCAAACTGTGCAATTCATCCACTGTTGGCTTTCTCCCAGTCATCGCCTCGTATGGTGTTCTGCCCTCTTTTCTTCCCTTGGGGGGCATCCCATTTATCACACACAAAGCATAAGATACGGCCAAGCGCCAAGACGACCTAGGCAACTTCGCCTCAATTAGCATGGTTCGAGCCGCATCAAAGATCACAAGGTGTTTCCACTCCGCTTTTATATTCTGGAAGGACGAGTATGGCTGAGTCAACTCGTTGTGTAATGGGCCCCTCCCTATTACATGTGGTACACACCACACCACCTATAGTGTGCACACACTATGTTATGTTAAGTTCGTTGCATTCTCTATTTTAGG
>JAMFLO010000243.1:0-52250 GCA_027475765.1 Paralagenidium karlingii
ACCACGCGTTTGCATCGGCATTTCCCGTTACTTTCTGTAGGCTCTTTTCCTTGTTCGGCGCTTGTCTCATGGTTTTCTTGGGATAGGTATTGTATACTTATACCCAACTGACTTGGTTTGAGCATCCTCCATCCTTTGGAGTCATCGAGTTATTTGTATACTATACCCTTTTCATTGAATGAATGAAGTCCGATTGTTAATCCTTTTAGGAAAAAACATTCACTTCGTCACAACACTCTTCTCTACTTTGTCGTCTGTCTCCTTTTAGTGCTTCAAATCTGATTCTTCTGACCTCCCCGGGCGTCATCTCATGTTGTCATTGGTCATGGTAGACGTCGTGTGGCTGACTATGTGAATATTTGATAACCTTCACAACTTGTTGTTCCTTCTGTTGGTGTCATGGTCTGTCCTTGTCGCTTGAACTCACGAATTGATTGCGTCACTCCACTTGAAACTGGATATGTTCGCTTGAATCATGATACTGTAGATACCATTCCGAATTGGGAACAATGGTATGTATTGGTACTTCAACTCTGTCCACTCGCAATGAATCACAGTTGATACTTGGTGCCATAAAGTCGAGCAACGTTCACTTGCCTTCATACTCACTTGATGTCTTGTACCCCAAAGCCGAGCAGCGTTCACATAGCTTCATATAGCTTCAGGGACTTCAGGGACTTCAGGGACATCGGGGACATCAGGGGCATCAAGGATACCAGGAACACTAGGGACATTTGTACCCCAAAGCTGCGCAATGTTCACATAGCTTCAGGAATATCAGGGACACCTGTACCCCAAAGCTGCGCAACGTTCACATGGCTTCAAAGCACCAGGGACACTAGGGATACCAGGGACGCCTGGCACTCGTACTTTCAAAGCATTGGGGCCTTGGAAGCTTTGGAAGCCTCCTCAGGCTAACTGCAAATGCCTGTTTGGTCAGAGTTTGTCATTGCACCATGATCATTTTGGCTTGTGCTTCTCTTCGGTCGTCCAAGGTAAGTCCACTCTGAATCATTTCATGTCATTTCTTGTTGTTGCTGTTGTTGTTGTTTTGAGCATGTCGATAGCTACCGTCAATGTTCCACCTGTCGAACCCAACAACCAGTCAGCCAAGTCGAAAACCATGTCTGTTGGAAAAGATCGGTCGGGTCTAGCTGAACGCAGCGTTTATCTCGTCTTGGTGCTTCTCTTTCTTCCAATTGGGATTGTGCGTGGTGGGGTCTTTTCGTAGATGTTCGAGTTCACCTCAATGTACTTCTCCTTGCAACAAGACTTTGACCAACGGCGTTTGGTACAAATTGAAAGGCTGGGAAAGCGATTGGATCAAAAGCGGTGGGAAGAAACTCCATTTTCAGTGGGCAAACAGCGTCACAATGATATCCAGCGCCATTTTTTGATTTTGCGATTGCCTTCCTGACCAAAACCCACGTTTTCTTTTACGACCACCACACCTGACTCCGTGTTGTTCGTGAACTTATAAAGCACCAGAACCAGCACACCAAAACAAAGCACTTGGGTGAGACTGTAGACAATGCGAACACCCCAAGTATGGACTGGGTTCTCATAGTTCAATAGCCACTTAGGGCCCATCACCAGCGTCACTGTGGCGAACGTCATCTTGGAATTTGGCACCATCAGGATTGCCGCCGCCCGCTTGTTTGGTTTCACACCACAAAAGTCACCAACCATTTGTCTACCTCATACCATAAAAGCCATCAATATAAAAATCCTTTCTGACCACTGGAATCATTCGACAAAGTCATTGTTTCATTCTCTTTTGAGATATTGTCTTCTGTTCACACAGCACATGCTCCTTGGATTCTGTTGAGCAGTTTGATTCATGTATCTTTGGTTTCGTTTCTCAATCACTTCTCTTGTGGACTTGCTCCTCTGCTTGATGCTTGTCTCATCAGTTCAATTGGGATAGGTATAGAAAACCTGAATCCTATTCTTTTGTTCTGAGCTTCCTGACATCTCTTGAAGTCGTTGGATTGTTTGTATAACATATCAGATATGCAAACCCCAATTATTATTCCTTTTAGGAAAATATCCACTTTGTCACAGTTCGCACAGTAAATCCACGTTTCGATATTCTTTGCCACCGTCGGTCCTGAGTACGCGAATTCTGCAGTCGAATTGTCGTTCGAAGAACGCCAGGAAGTGTGCAAATTGCTTGGTCGCGAGTGCTTTGGTCTTGGCGAGGAAGATCCTACAATGATTGCTCTTGTGATCGACGAAATGGATCATGTACCTGTTACCGTTTCTGTCTTTTGGCGTCATCGGCCCTTTGATATCGCTGCAAATCATTCCACCGACTCGATCAATCGGTGAGTGCGCACCTGAGTCTTGCTTCGCTTGAGCAATCTTCGACTGTTTAGCTTCCGCGCAGCTCACGCATACAGCACGACGATGGTCGGTAATCTTGATTCCAGAACTCGGGTCTTTCGCCAATCGCTCAATGGTGTCGTAACTCAAGTGTCCGAAGCGATGATGAAAGTTGATCAACGTGTCTTTTTGTGTGTCTTCGTTGGTCACCGCGCCTGCTTGTTGCATGATTTCTCGTACTTGGGTTGGCATCACGCTGAACAATCGTCTGTTGTGATCTTCACCCTCGTCACAAGTCACTCTCGCGTATAGCACATTTTCTCGTTTATCAACGTTGAAGAGTTTCACTCCATCGCGACGTCGTTGCATCACGCGCGATCCACTTGCATACTCGAGCTGGAAACCTTTGTCTTCGAGTACGCCGTACGAGATGATGTTGACTGGTAGCGTCGGTGAATAGTGCACATTTGAGAGTTGGATTTCTCTCTGGATTCCGTCGACTGTCGCTCTAAGTCGTACCAGTCCAACCAGCTTGGTATTCATCGTGTCGCCGTTCGGCAAAATGCTATCCACGTCGCATTCGGTCGCTTCCTCCAGTAGTTCTTGATCGTTGGTGAAATGACAGCATGCTCCGCTGTCCAGGATCCCGTTATTTCGATCGCTGCGTTGGTCTGGGTTCAAATAAACGCGCGACGACAGCGCAAATGTCAACGCTCTTGTTTTGATCTTCATACTTCGTTTCTTCACCGGGTCATCTCTGACAGTTTCTTGCGATGTGCCCTTCTTGTCCGCACATCACGAAGTGTGCATGCTCTCGTCCGTGCTTGTTGTCGTCCATCATTTGCGCGTTATGGACCATTTCTTCCGTTTGTTTGCTCACATCCGACGCCGAGCGTCGTATTTCGCCATCAATACAGTCTTCATTTCTGGCGAAGCATACATCACAATGTTCTCAAGAATCAGACGATCGGCACCAACTACCAGTTCACCGAGAGCTACTAAATACAGATAGTGCTCGTTCCAGGTGCGTGACGGGTCTTTTCGCCTCGTAAAAATCGCCATGGCCTTACTCGTCGTCATTGTGGTCTTGAACTCGTCGTTCATTCTGTCCAGGATATACCAAAGCTGTGGCATTTCGGTCCACCACTGATCGACCTTCGTGTTGAAGAATTTTTCGGCCGAGCCTGTCAAGCAATGGCTCAATCGATCGACCTTGAGGTCTTCGCTCCACTGCATGCCGCACGCCGCTTCTGCGAATGCGATTTGTCGCACAAAACGTCTTGCCCATTCTTCGAAACCGCAGCCGAGTCCTTTGTACACTTCTTTT
The DNA here is from genome assembly GCA_027475765.1 of Paralagenidium karlingii. NCBI lineage: Eukaryota > Oomycota > Peronosporomycetes > Paralagenidium > Paralagenidium karlingii. The sequence continues at coordinate 3,653 of JAMFLO010000243.1, forward strand.
CCCGTCAAATGGCTTGATCAATAGCTTCATGTCCTTTGCGCTCGGTGTTTTCCTCGGCTGGAGGTTTCCTTGTTGTTGGACGTTTTGGGCTCGATGCCTTTGGTTCCTCACGAATTCTCGAAAAACGCTGTTGGCTTTTACGCCGTCTTCCGCCTCTTCCTCATTTGGCATCTCCAGTTCCGCCAGCTCCATTGTGTCGCGCCTTCTGCGTTCTTGAACCGCGAGCCCCTGGCCTTCACGGTCCCTGCCGTCATCGCTACGCGGTGTACCGGGGATCTTCCTCTCCATTTGAGTCACGCGCTGCTCTAATTCTTGGATTAGGCGAAGGATTTGATGCAGTTCGCCACCAGACGAGTTCGTCGACTCTTCGTGTCTTGTTTCCTCTGCTGTTGGGCTCATAACCACTTGGAGGATCTCTTCTTCTTGCCCGCTCATGCTGGAACTCTCGCTTTACAATCTGCAAGACGCGGTTTGAGAGGAATGAGGAGGCACAATAACACTAGGAAAGACTTCTGGTTGTTTGCTTTTAACGAAAAACGTGACGGAACCTGAGTCTTGTTGTCGTTTGTTTTCGTTCACTATTTCTTCTTCACGACTTGTTGAGCTTGGTTCTTGACGTGCGCCACGCCGATGTCTTGAGCCGATCACTTCTTGCGTCTTGGTTTCTCACTGGTATTTCCGTTGATTCGCAACGGCCAGAAATCGCATCTAAATGCGAAGTTTCGGTGATCTTGAAATCTCGGGTCTTTCACACTTTATAACTGTCTTTTGATTTGTCCCAAGCGAGTTCATTGCCAGATCCCAGTGCTTACTAATAGTAGCTCGAGTGTTACCAATTGATTTGACAGTGGGATACTATCCCGTCACTTCACGTCAACAACTGTTTAGCAGATGGATAGGTGGTGTGATCTATTGAATAATTCGCAGAGTTAAATGCGATGATTGTGCTGTTTTCTACTCGGACGGAGGATCCAATTGCATGACCGCCTTTGGATTCGGATGGTACTTGGACGGATCAATGGCTCGGCCGCCGCCTGCCATCGTTTCCTTGTCGCTTTTGATGGTTTCCATCGGCTCTTCGTCTTCCTCCACGATTGGCGTGATCTCGCTCGAGTAGCCCTCCGTCTTCATGTCCAACAACCCCAGGCACTCGTCATCGTATTCAGATCGCTTGAAGTGCTCCGCCGTCAGGTATGGATCGTCTTCGTGGCTACCGTAGGGGGAGTACACGAAACTGTTGGCGAGCGGATCCTCAATAATCAACGTGAACGGCTCTTGGCGATTCCGTAACGCTTCCAGGCGCTGAAGCCATGCTTTGAGCTTGGATCTTCCGCCTGAATCAAACCAAAGGTCACCATACTTTGATCAGATCATTCAACGGTTGAGTATGATGAAGGTGCTGCTGCATGTCATACCATCACTGTCGCCAACAGCAAATGGGTTCCCTTCCTCAATGTTCTCGCGGACCTTGTCCAAGAGTCCTTCAACCGTCGTGTAGAGGCCACCCAACGAGCCGTGAGCCATTTCCAGTTCCAACTCTGGAATGTTGACGGATGCTGAGTCGGATTTTAGCACATCCCGATCGAGCACATCGGGCTCTTCCGTCGTGACTCGCAACGTGATGCGCTCCCCGAGCGGAGGAATGGCACCGCCACCTTTGACTTCGTTGGTTCTGAAGCCACAGGATTCGCAGTTGAACGACATAATGATAACTTCCTGCTCAACATGAAAAGGTGCGATCAGATTGGCTGACCAGATGCAACTCACTATTCCCAAGAAGAGCTTACCTTGAAATGTGGAATATCCGTCATGCACATGCACGACATGCCCGGAGCGTTACATGCATGACAGTTGACTGGGAACTGAAGCACTTCCTTCTTAGCAATGTTGGCCTCTTCAACAAATTTGTCCAGTCCTTCGTTGCGATGTGGAAGCTTGCGCGGATCCTGTGATGGCTTCTCGTGACTCATGTCGGGCTGCAGACCGCATTCCAGGTCTTGCGCCTCAGAGCGGTAGTAGTGGGTCACCTTCATCATCGGATCTGCCATTGGAGCAGTCGGGTTCTCAATATGGGAGTTGCCAGCTGTGCAGAATAAGGGAACCACATGAGCACCAAGCACTTGCAAAACACTCAGATGTACATACACATCGACTCACCGGGATCGTCCAAAACGATCCGGAACGGAAGCTGTAGACCCGTCGACATGAGCACCAATCGAGCAAGAAACTCATCAATCTTGGCAGTAGTCTCTGGGTCAATGGTACGACGCTGGTCTTGGTCCATTCGCAGATCCTCCACCGCTTTTTGCAGCAGACCCTGTTGTTTGATTCCACATTCCAATCAGCTAACTTAGAACATCCCTTCAAGGTAGTACAGAGATACACCAGATGCACCTCAATGGTGTTGATGGTTCCTCGTTGGGTCTTGGACGGAATCTCAAAGTCCAGCTCCGGAAACAGGACCGTCGCCGTATCCGACTTGATCAGCTGGCGATTGAGATCCTGAGGTAGGCAACGATCGCATGGCGAGCAGCCCACAATAATGGGGTTAGCAATCCTTCAAGACAGCAGGCAATCCACATCAACTGATCACTCACTTCTGGCTTGGTCACGTCCAACTGAATGCGGCATCCTTGCTCCTGCACTTTACCACCAAACTGCACTTCGCTATTCTTATAGCCACAGTGGTCGCACTCAAAGGACATAAGAATGACTTCGCGGAAGTACGGGATCATGGTCATGAGTAGCTTGGTGGTGCCATCTTCCCGACAGTTCATACAGAGACTCTCCAGCGTGGTGACTTCGGGAATGTCGTCGTCAATGGTTTCCACATACATTGTGGGCTTGTGTTGCTCCACTTCCTCTTGCTGCACTTCTGGTTCCACTTCCTGCACCTGCACTTCGTCTGCTGCAACGCCATTGACAAGTTCCTGCTGCTCGTCAATGATTAGATCGAATCGTTTGCCCACATTCGGCCGCGTGCCGCCGAGAATCTTCGGTGCCTTCTCCGACATGTTTATCACCAGTGAATTCTTTTCACAACCGCTGACTCACACCACAATCAAAGCTTCCGTTATGTTGCAGCAAGCATGTGTCAGTGGTTATGTTGCGATAATGTGAATGGTGTTAATGCCACATCCCACCTCAAGCAGGCACCCCTCACTAGGGCCACCGAATGAAACGAGTAAGCATCATGGCCAAAATCCATCCTTACTCCCATTGATAACATCTGCAGGTGACGTCCTTTCACAAAGCCAACTGGGGGTCTATGTGCTTGAGCCAGCTGCTCTTTGTGGCGCTTAAAGGGCATTTTGCGTTCTAGTGGTAACCTCGTTGACTGTGCACCAAAACTACAGAAACCTCCATGGTTCTAAAGATGGAAGGGTCACATGGCTCACAATGACTTGGCATTTCGGTGGCACTAGTCCGTCAAACTCTTGAATTAGCTAACGAGCCCGAGGCTTTTACCTGCTTTGAAGTCCAGATCGAGCAGCCTGAGGTCTCGACCCAAATTTTGAACTTGGTTTCGCTGTCTTGGCAGAGAGCAGAGGCGCGACAGAGAGAGGAGGGAGAGGCTTGTTTCCAACAGGTGGCGAGGTCGTCCATCCATGAAAGTTGATGAAAAGGGCACCCCACGACTTCAAGAGTGCTCTGGATTATGGCACATGCACAAGACTCCTCCATCTGGTGCACTCTCTTTTCTGGAGGAGTTTGTGGTGCTTCATCATGTGATGGATGGCCTTTGCCTTTGGCGGCTGCATGGGAAGAGGATGCATAGGTGCTGTGTTGCTGATCCGTTGATATGGAAGCCTCATTTTCCAACTTCTTGTCGAAGAGCGAAGGAAAAAACCACCCACTGAACTCGTTTTCCACTCGAAAACCGTCAAGTACCTGAAGAAAGCTTTCTCAAGAATGGTGTCTGTCAAAACCATCGTGTTGGCTTTGGGTGCACTTGCTGCTAAGCAAGCTGTCGATGCCGCGCCAATTGAGTTGAATCCCTACGAACAATTGAAGTCAGAGTTCATGAAACTCAGTGATGATCATCCTGCCAGGAGCGTCCCGATCAAGACGACTTACGTTGTTCCCACTGACAATGGTGCCGCTAAAGCTGTGACTTCTGGTGATTCGAACGGCTCCTTCGTGAATGACACGAAAGTGATCAACTCTGGTCGCCGACTGGAAGACGGTTCCCAGGATTTGCAGCGTCTTCAGGACTACTTCAAGGAAAACATGGTCGTTAGTGCAGATGACATCGTCAAGAACTACCGCAAAGCGGAGAAGAGTCCTGTTCCATGGCCCGGAAGCTACTGGCCAGTGTATCAGGATGGCATCAATGTGCGCTGGGACCCTAATGGAGCTCCAAGCGCAGCTGAAAAGTATGCCAAGGCTTTCAAGAAGGATGTCAAGAAGTTCATGGATGCTGTTTCAGCCAGAAGTGGTATTGATTCTCAGAGCGACAACAAGGCTTGTACCAAGGACTCGGATTGCGCCAGCCTTGGTGACGGAAGTTCGTGTGGTATGCGATATGGAAAGAAGAAGGGCTACTGTATCCCAACATGGTTTGGTGTCTGCCACGCGTGGACGCCTGCAGCCATTCTGGAAGATGAGCCAAAGTGTCCTGTCACTCACAATGGCGTCAAATTCGAAGTGTTTGATCTCAAGGGTTTGATTACTCAGATCTACGACGATGCTGACATTCCAACTGTCTTCACTGGTGCTCGTTACAACGGCCCCGACGATGACAAGGCTGTCGACAAGTATGGTCGCTACACAGATCCCGCTCGTCGTGATATAGGCGCTGGCTTTTTCCATATCGCACTCGCCAACATCATGGCTCGCCATAAGCTTTCGGCGGTCGTTGATGTCGACTCGGGCTCACAGGTGTGGAACCAGCCCATCCGTGGATACGAGATCGTGACTGCGATCACCATCACGCCAGGGCTTGCTGGTCTCTTCTTCTTCAATACCCCAAAGTATCCGTTCAATGAGAACGCCAAGTCGATCCAATATGTGCGCAACCGATTCAAGTACATTGTTGAATCAGGTTCCAACGAGCCTCTCGTGTCTACAGGTCAAGTCGATGAGTCCACCAAGACCGTTGACTACACTTACTTGCTTGAATTGGATGAGAAGAAGAACATCATTGGTGGTGAATGGATCGGCAACTCCCGCTACGTTCATCCTGATTTTCTCTGGTTCCCAGGCAACAAGCCCGATAAGAAGGTTGTGACCGGGATCGGCCTCTCGTACGCCGATGTTAGCATGCTGCTCGAAAAATCTGTGAAAGGCAACTGCTAAACGTAGGAAGAGTGTAGCTTTCTCAGTAGACTGAGCTGTTGTGTGTAGAACGGTCCTTGTTTCGAAATCCTTGCATGTGTGTACAACGTGAATCTGCATTAATTCAGTCCTGTGTCGTGTTTCTTTCTGTTTGCCCTGCTTCTTCTTTCAGGTTTCGTCATGAGAACTCGCTGCATGCATTCCGGTCCTATCCAATTCCGCTTAGCAATACCCAGCACAGTAGTTACTGTTCTTGGTGCTCGTGGCTGGTCCAACATCAACCTGAATGGCTCGAACAACACTGTTGACCGCAGCTTTGGCTGGATCCGCCAGTCCAATCCTTTCTTGAATAACCTTGGACTCATTGAAGTATAGCCAGTGGTCACCATCAGAATCTGTTCCGAGCATACAAGCAACGACCATCCCGTTTACTCCATTGCTGCCAAAGCCAACGCACTGCTTGATCTCGCCACCCTCTTTCACTCGAATCACACCCCCTCGTGCTGGGTACACCGATACCTGCGGAACGGCGGCCCACACACAACCTTCCGCATCGAGACAAATGCCGTCGACTGGAGCTCCAACCCATGCCCAGATACGTTGATTTGAGAGATCACCAGTGACCAAATCGATATCAAATGCGGTCAACTGACCACGGAACGTCTCCGCGACAATCAGCGTATTTCCGTCTGGTGTCACCACACTACCATTAGGGAAGAGCATATCCACGGACTGCACTTTCACGCTGTGTTTGTCATCGTCTGATACACTGACCAGAGTCGTAGTGCATGCATCGAGGAGTTTGGCATGATCAAAGCCAAAATTGCCCACGTACGCGCGACCCTTAGAGTCCACAACCATGTCGTTGATCTTGTAGCGGGTCACGCTGGTGAGATCGGCGTATTCGTTACTGGTCTGGGTCTTTTCATCAACCACAACCAGCTTCCGGCTGTTCATAGATGCCACCAGCATGCGTCCGTCGGGAAGCCATCCAAGACCAGAGACCCAGTCGTGATCGGACGACTGGAACACGACTGAGAGTTGCTTGGCGAGGGTGTCATAGCGCAGCACTTTGCCCGCCCACATGTCGGAAAAGTACAGACTCTTGTTCTTATTGCGAAAGCGCGGGCCCTCTCCAAAGAGCACTCGCGAAGCGATCGTGATTGCCATCGCGGCTTCTTCACGGGTCTTTGTGAGGTCAAGCAGTCGACCGAGCCAAGTCGCCAACAACACGCGACGACGGAACCACACGCACAAGAGGCGGAACGGGAACAGCATCCAGAGCCAGGCATAGCTGCGCTGGAAGAGCTCTGTCTTCTGCTGTTCCTGACGCTTGTTCAGCAGCGGTTGGTTCATTTCGCTCAGAGACAAAGAGAAGAAAAGCCAATGAACCCCAGCACAGTGGAGCTGCTCAAAGATGTGATGCACGTCAGAGACCCTAGTACAAAGTAGAAAGAGTCTGATCCGGTCTGGATCTGATTCGGCAGTGCACCTGTTGATGGGTGAGCGAGTTGTCTATTGCACAAAGAATACAAAGCAATTGCGGCCACCAATGAATGACTATCGAGAGCTACAGCAACGTTGCTGGAGAGCGTGAGGCCGTCTCACTACGAAATGACACAACGATCAAAGACACTGGTGTTGTCTTTGGCATGGTGTTGCTCTTGCGGTTGGTGCGTCGAGGGCTTCACTTGTCTCTTGTCGTTTTCAGATTCGCACTTTTGATGTTGCCATTGACGAGTCATAAACTGTTCGTATGGTACGATCGTGATGTCACTTCGCGATGAAGACTCCGACCTGGGGGCCTTCGAGTTCTCCTCAGAAGAACTCGAACCGCCTTTGGAACTTGTGGATGCGCGTTGCACGATGCGGTCAATTTCTTCCTGGGAAGCGATGGGTTCCTCCAAGAACACAAAGGCGTCGGTGGCAGACGGTGGCGACCGAAGGCTTGACGTCGTAGTGTCGTACACGATGCGCATCACCTTGTTGGGCTTAAAGAAGCTATTGACGTCCAGCTGATGGATCTTACGCTTGGAACTGCTGAGGTGCACCACATTGGATCGGTCGATTTGCTGGTTTGGAAGCTCCAAATTGACAAAAGTACCATCCGAGATCATCAGGTTGAGCATGTTCTTTCGCTCCGCCAGTTTTTCCATTTGGCTACGCAAAAACTCGGATTGCTCCACCCCATCCGAGTTGACCAGCACTCCCTGAGCATCGTGATGCAGGAGTCCAACGAAGCACATACTGGTGAGCAGAGCATCAAATCCAGCTTCATGACACAACGCGAGGCTCTTGGTATCTTCCTTGGCGCGAGAAATCGCACCACCGGGTAGTTCTGACTCTTCTCCCGATTCCTCGTTCAACGACGCATCCTTTTTGGTTTTTTTATCATATGTTTGTTGCGTTTTGATACCCAACGCATTGCGATATCCATCGAACACCGGTTCTTTCGACAGTAGTGTGTCAATTGGTGGAGAAATCTGTAAGTTGCGCAAGTATTCGAAGAGTGATTCAAGCGAAGTCGATCGCAGGTTGTTACGAAGCTCAGGAGCACTCAAAACCATGTGCTTGGTGTCGTAGATCGTGGGGAAGAGCTCCAATAGCTGCATCTTGAATTCGTCCAACGTCTCTGGGAGTGGACGATAGAATAAACGGAATAAGTACACAAAGTCCAAGAGGCAGTTGTGACCAACAAGAGGCTTTTTGGCTTCTTGGATGACCTGAATCACCCGTGAGAAGCCCAATGATTGCTCCATGTCCTGCCAGAGCTTCACTTTCTTGTCTTCGATAATCTCCCGGCGCTCCTTGACGGTTACATAGCGGATCTGAACACCATCACGCACAGATTCAGAGTAGTATTTTGGTCCTCTGCGTTGCACCGCATCGTGTACGATCAGTCGGTGGAAGTTGTTACGGGCTTCAATCACCAGCTTGTCATCCGTTACATCTTTGATCCATTCGTCGAGTTGTCGTTCAACGGTTTGTTGGAATATGCGGTCTCTTTCATCTCGAATGATAAGAGTGCTGGCGGCCCCAGGGCGTTGAGAAGAGTTGCGTCGTTCGCTTCGATCAATGGCTCTCATGCGCTTCTCCGCGCGACTTTTCATTTGTGGAAGCTCGGAGAGCCTCACGTACGGAATGCCTTTGGCGATGAACTTGTTGAAGTCAAAGCCATTATCAGACAGGAACTGCAGACTCGACGCTTGACAGAGGAATCGCTCATCCGAGAATGCTGATGCGCGAGGGAAGACGAAGAAGTTCCAGCTCTTCACTTCGACATTTGGTCGTTTGACCGCCGCTGTCTGCTGCTCGATTTGAACTTCAGGATAAGCTCGTGATTCTTCGTCCAGCTGCTGGCGTCGTTGCTTTCGCTTTTGATTCTTGGACAGCACTCGCTGGAAGTCTGATTCCGATTGAGCGGGGCTATTGTCGTGAAAATGCACCGTAGCGAAGCCGATCTGTGTGACCAGAAAGTTGTCTCCCGTCAGTTTGAGCTTGCGATATCGTTCTTCAAGCGTATCTTCATCGCCGGTCAGTTGCAAACAACAAAGTCAGTGCTAGTCCGTAAGTGTGAAGCTGAACATGAATGAACCAGACTACCTCACCCATGTAGTTCTCACGGTCTTCTTCGCTGATGGAGAGACCAGTGAATTCCGTGTCGATCGCGATCAGCTGACAGCTGGGATCTCTCACATCTTGCGATATTTGCTCCAACGCTTGCTCAAAGTTGTCTCTGGTGACTTCCATAGTTGTGAGCGACGTGAAGAAACGTGGTCTCTGACTCGCACGCGTATACTTGGAAGGATCGTGAACAAGCGACGAAGATCTAAACGTATAGAGATCGCGAGCAGATGAAGATCCGGCGACGAGAGAGGATTGGAGCACACGGAGATGAGTGCGGCACAGCAAAGACGAAGGGCGACATAGAGCTCGGGAGCTGCCTGGTGACAGCATCAGTGTTGCTCGCTATTGCTTACCAGCTCCAACACAAATGACCTGGGACCGCCAACCGCCAACACACTTGAACCGGTTCAAGAGTCCAGTTGTGGACCACACAAGGCCACGTTGATCAAGCGCAATGGAGAATGGAACCCAAGCCAAGGCCCTTTCGTCGCTGACTGCAACTGAATTATTCGAGTTAGTGTTCCATTTACGTCAGTGCAACGAAAGTGCCCCGGAGGAGACGCGTCGAATGCTGCAGGAGCAACCAGAGTTTGCCAGAGCGATCGCCCAAGCGCTGCTGAAGATGGGCATGCTGAAGGACCAGCAGTCCATGCCCAACCTGGTAGGCCCCGTGAGTATCTGCGAGCATTCTACTTTCTGCTCGACTCTTGACAAGCAATTTACGCGGTTTCTATGTGGTGACAGAGTGTGGCGACCGAACTGATGGAAAAACTGGACCCCGAACAGCAGGAATTGCTTGAACAAGTGTCCAATCTGGCGCCGGAGGTGATCCAGTCGCTGCCTCCTGATGAAAGGCGACAAATCATGGAGCTCCGAGAAGCAATGGGTCTTCCGCCCGTGTGAGCGAAATGTCAGTTCCGAGCGAACACAACGACCAACTGACAGCAGACGCATGTATTTAATGAAGTTCTCTCCTCAGAACTTGAAGTCTTTGTGTTTCTTGCTCTTCTCCACTTTGGCCTTCTTTTTCTTTCGGCTGTCTTCTCCGTCGTCCTCTGCCTCGTTCCCAGCAGCAGTAGACACAGGCTCTGCATCTTCAAAGCGACGCCGCACGCGACCAGAAGCCGTTGTTGTCCGTGTTGTCGAGTCGGACCCCTTCTCTTCACCTGGCACGACGTATTGGTGGCTTGATCCATAGAGCGAAGACCCAACACTCGTTTCTTTCTGCTGTAAGACCGTGTAGAGTTGTTGAGGTACATCCGGGGTTTCTGTGCCACGAACACCTTTCCGCAGATCGACCACTCCGCCAGGCGTCGTTAGACCCGATGCAACACTCGAGATGCCATCGGTCAAGGGCGTTTCTCTGCCACTTGCGTCCAGTCCGCCAGGCATCTGCTGCAGTAAGCGCTGCGCGTGGCTCTCGGCTTCGGCATCATCCACGGTTTCTTTTTCTTCTTCTTCTTCTTCTTCTTGCTCTTCTTCTTCTGCACATTCCATCGATGTCAGCATGTCTATTGCTTTGGTCTGGGCATCATCGCTCACTCACCGGCTTCCACTTCTTCCAGTTCTCCCCATCGCTCACGACTGATGGGTTCTCCCTACCGAATCAAAGAAACTGTTCATAAGAGATCACAACCACTTCTCAAACGTCTTCTCGAGGTCGTACCGACTGCTCTGGCTCGCTTGGCTTGCCAAACACATCACCGTACAACGGCCTTCCATTCTACACCAACACCAGCGATTCATCAGTCCACCCCACCCACACAGAGACAACGACGACCAACCTCATCCACTGGTGGCTTGCCCCATCCACCTGGATGGTACCCGAAGCTGGCCCCGTCCGGGATCGGAGCATTCAGGCCCGGAATCTTCAGGTTGGGGTACGCTGGTGGAGGTCCATAGCGCTGCATGTTGAGAAGCCATGGCGGCGGCACCCCATCGACCATTCCTAGAGCTTTCTGTTGCCCAGTTGCTGGTTCAGTTGCGATCCCCATCTGGCATAGATGCAGCAGCAGTGCTCACCTTAAGTTCCTCCGAGAGCACTCCTGGCACTTTTGCCTTCAGTTTGACTTCAAACTCTTTGGATTCGTAGTACAAATCGCCAAAAATGGACAACTTGGGCTTGGTTTGATACCGAAAGAATGCGTCATGAAGCACTTGATAATCGATGTCGACGCGACCCATTTTAGGCTGCATGCGCTCACGCGCCTTCTGTTTGCTTTTCTTCTTGTCATCTTCTTCTGCGATCACACCGCGCACTTCGGCGATGCCGGTCTGCGCGATGAAATCGGGTAACAGAAAAGGCTGCTTCTCAATGCCCCGTTTGCCTTGCAGGTACTTACGCTTGTGGCACCAATGCCGCGGAACCGATACCGTGTTGCGGTACGATTTCAGATACACGAGAAATCGAGGATCCGCCGCCGTCACATCATGCGCTTCCACGACGTCCGGGTATGGCACCAGCTGCTTCAGCTCGGCCACACTCAGGCGTTTCATCTTCTTTCGCTGCTTCCGAGAGATCACTTTGTCTTCCTTTGACTGCGCTTCAGGTGTCTCTTTGTCTTCGTCATGGGGGTCGACAGACTTCTTGTCGCTTTGCTCGTCCCCCTGCAATCAAACAGCACACGTAATGTCAGTCTGCAGGTCGGGATCGGCTTGTGAGCGAGGTGAATGTTGACGGGAGAATACCTCATCGTCGATCCGGTCCTGACAAAGTTCTTCCGCAGAAGAGAACTTTTCAAACACGCGCATAAACTCTTCGTACATGGGGTCGCTCTCGTCCACCGCATTAGCCAGTTCTTTCTTCACGTCCAAACTGACGTATTCGACATCCACTTGTTGCGGGGAATGCAGCGACTTGGAAGCCTCCGTGGAGTCCGAGTTTGCATTTTTGGCCAATGAAACTTGATCAAGTTGTGAGGATCCAGCCTTCGTTTCTTGTCGTTGTTTTTCCAACTTCTTTTTTAGTCTTCTTCGCTGGTTCTTGGACAGCCTTGGTGTCGCCTCGACCGCCATTCTATACGCTCCACTGCCGCCAATTACCAATTCGACAGAAATGGATGCGTACTTTACTGCGTACCATTTCGAACTTATCGAGGGATAGTCTTGTATTAGGGCTGCTTCGTTTCAAGGAACACCACACCTCAATTAGGTTCGAGAATAGCAGCAGACAAGTCAAGTGAAGAGGTTAAGTGATCTGGTCAGGTAGCAGCTGACAGACGTTGGGGAGTGCGAAGTGATCGCAAAGCCAACGCCAAAGCCCATGGAAAAAGACGAAGATGTGCTATGCCAGTTTGCGCTCTTTCTCGCGCATCCGGGTAAGTCTCTTCTTACTGCTTTTTCGCATCTTCAAGCGTCGCTTGTTCCGTCTCTCATGTGTGCATGGCGGTATCAGACGGACGCAACAAGTTCTATCGCCTGCTCCAGTATGGGGCCAAGACACTGCGATACCTGCTGATGCGCCACTATGCCATCACTCGCCAGCAACTTGCTGACAATTGCACTCTCCAGGAAGATCCGACTCGTGGTGCTAACGCCATTGGGTCATCTCGTCTCAGCACCGCGCAAATAGAGGACGACGAGGAGCGGAAGCAATCGGACGAACAGATGCAATGTCATCCCATCCAAAGCCAAGCTCCTGCGTTCATCTTGTGGACTGTTCGCTTGCTGTCTCGCTTCGAACTTGTCTTTGGCGATGCGCGCAAAGTGTATCGGTTCTTCCAGTTTGTCGATATGATCGAGATGCTTCGCACAGTCAAAGACCCGCAAAAGGCTGTGCGCGTGCTTCGTCGACTGCGCATCTCTTGCTTCTTCTGTTTTTATTTACTGGAAAACTACGTTGTGTTCATCGTGCGGATCGTCGGCTCTTCGCAGGCCCAGGAAACACGGCTTCGTGTGCTACGACGTGTCTATATGACGTTTTGGCTACTGAGCATTCTGTTGGCGTTCCCTCTTGACGCGATGCTAGGACGATCGAACATGCTGGTTCATGTGAAAAAGTGTCTGGATCTGCCGGTTGCTGTGTCAGGTGCCACGTCAATGCATTTGAGCGACGGCATGTTCACGACTCTTGGTCTGCTCTCTGCCAAACTCTCCTTCTTTTTGCAATGGACGGCACTCAATGCTAGAAGAAAGATCAAGGCGCAGACCCATGCTCCTCTACAACAGGACATGTGAAATCCAAGGATTCTCGTAACTCTACTAAACCAAAAATGTATTGATGATCATCAAAAGAACCTGAAGCCTGATGACAAAAGGACTCGAACAAAAAGAAAATGATGAAAAGGGTCGCTTCACTGTACAATCCCCTCCATCCACCCTCTCACTCACTCACTTAAGTAGCTGCCAGACTTCTATTGCATCGAGAAGCCCGTGATCTCCATGTTGATCACCAGGGTTAAATAGGTCTCGAGTTCTTCCTTGGTCGTGTAGAGCGGCAGATCGATACGATTGAAGCAAGTGTGTGCCTTTGGATACAACCCTGTCGGTGGAGTGCCTCGTGACACAATCTGCACACCAAAGCGTCGAACCCGACCGTCGTTGCTGAGCAGAGCTTTGAACCCCTCAACTGGGACCCGAGAAGTGCCGGTGACAAACTGCAACAGTCGAGCACGCTCTTCCTGTGAAAAGCCTCTCACTGTCTCCCAGAACCACTCCAGAACCTTCCGCTCTTGCTTGGTGGGCTGGTCCAAGTTTTGGAATTTAACATCGGAGTGGCTTTCCCAATCATCAACATCGATGTTGGGCACTCCACAAAGCAGCAGTTCGAGTTCCTGGTAGTCAAACACGGCCAGTAGGTTGCGTGGAATGACATCATATAGTCCTTTAAGCAGCGCAGCGATTTGCTCGTGCACTTCGTCGAACATCCGGTTCTTCATAAGCAGATTCAGATACTCTTCCTTGTTCTCGTCTGTGACCAGAATGTTCTTGCCGTTTGGTTTGAGTTCCTCCGTGATGATCTTGGAGTTGGCGTCGCGACGTTGAACCGTGAAGTCGAGGCACAAACTGTCGACGTTCTCGTTCTCTCGCAACCAATGGGCATTCCGAAACAGTTCCTCGTCCAGAAACTCGAGATCGGAGAACGAGATGGGCACACCCAGTAGGTGCTTGAGTAAAGGAAGCGAAAAGTGCACCGTGAGCAGTTGACCTTCAAGCAAGCATTTGCCCATCAATCGTCCGATGAACTCGTAGCACTTGAGATGGTCTCGTTGGGCCTGTCTCGAGTTCGGATTGATCCAATAGCCCAAGTTCTCGACATGGGTCGCCTGAAAGAGACCGAAGGACTCGTCGAAGAGTTGCTCGCAGAGCAATAGGACCCATTCGCGCATGAGTCCACCAGCATCTAAGCCAGGCTCCTCGATGAATTCGATGCGCAGCCGTTGGCGCAAATCCGAAGCAGGCACCAGCATCAACAAATGCATCGATTCATTCAGCACCGCGTCACGACGAATCTTGAGCAAGAGATGCCCTTCTTCCCATGGTACCGCGACTTTGTCCAGTTCCTGCAGAAACCATCGCACTTTCTGACGAAAGGGCATCGCGGCGACGGCTTCAAAGTCAATGGCACTGCTGGCGCGAGGAAACTCTTCCGTGTCGATGGCCTGAGGGTTATGGGTCGCGCGATCGGCTGGGACCCATTGAACATTGCCTTGATCATCGACATGGCGCACATATCCCACTGACTGTTGCGCGATCAGAGTGGGGATCGGAAGCGGGTCCTCCAGATTGAAACTAAAATGGCCTTTGTCTGCAACTCGTCGAATTGTTGGTGAACGCTTGCCGCCACTGCCGTCTGACATGAGTAACTGGGTCTCCACGCCCCCGAGACTGGTGAGCAAGGGGTTCACTCGGTCTTCTTGTGGAATGGATGGCTGGTCGGCATTGAATAAGTAGGAATCGATTTCGTTGGACGGAGGCGAATTGGACATAAGAAGCGGCGCGTCTGCCTGCAGAATGCTCACGCGGGATGGACGGCACTCATCAGTACGCACCCATCGGAACTGACCATCTTCGGTTTTCTCTCGTCGCCACAGATTGCGTCGTCGCGCACCACGTTGTCGCTGATTTAGATTCATCTCGTTGAGACGACGCACATGAAATGCTCTGTTACGTTCGGCCTGGAGCGACTCGCAAGTGGCGCCACTGAAGTATGATGCAATTTGGCGTTTCTTTGGTGGCGACGCGAGTGCCTGATAGGAAATGACTGTGAACAGCAGCAACAAACCCGTCAGCGCCCTTTCGAGTTCAATTGGTTGATCAAGTCAGAAAAAAAGTACCTTGTGGTGTGCCACACATGAGGCATTCGTGTTTGGCAGGATGGTTCTCGTGGTAGCAGACAGAACACTGCCATTCAAGCTCTCCGTTCTCGATGAAGCTGCGGTCATCAAGGTGCAAATCAGTCAAAAGCCACGTATACAATGCGCTACTCATGGATTGGCCACACGGACCTGTCGACGAGCGAGTGCCGCTGCATATTGTTATTCATGTTGTCATTCTCGACGTATCGGCGAATGCGACGCTGATGATAGCAATAAACAATGACACTGCCGACGCCGAGAATCGTCATGGATGCGAGGAACACGTAAATGTAGATGGCGACACCTGCGGATAATAATGACAGCAACAGCGCAGTCAGAAAGAGCAGATGGAGCACCACGCATTGGGACTCTTTGGAGTCCACCAACAACCCGACGCACTCTGATCTGGCCCTTTGTTGAAATAATCTACTGCCGTCGTCGTGGGAGTTGGCGTCATTGTTGTGGATGACGGTAGTGATGAATTGGAATTGCTGATCAAGAAACCTGGCGGAAGTGTGCCGCTCCCACTTGAGCTCTCATTCTCTTTCAAGACTCGCAAAGAGACGGTCGTTGCCCATGACAACAACTTGGTGGTGGATGCCACTGCGTCAACCATCTCTTATTAAGTCTTGTGCGTTTGGACTCGTGGCGCCAGAGTCCGTTGTGGCAATAAGTGGAGTCTGCTTTGCGTGTGGGTCAATTGGCGTTGGGGTCTCGCCGCTTGGCTTTGGTGTTGGCGACGTGGAGGAGTGATTGCAGTGCCTCTTGAACAGCTGGCAGCTCCAAGGCCAATGGGAGAACAACGACAGAAAAGGACTTGCTCTCAAACGGGACCAGGAGGAGCTCAAGCGGCGGTGTGGTGCTGAGGATTAGGCCTCTTTGGCTTTGCGGCGAGCTGAACTATTTTTATGGTGCCGTCAGAGGCTTTAGGAGCTTGGCCAGTCAGCGCTGTGGCCTCCACTTCACATGCTCTCTCTCACTCGCTCTCTCTCGCACACAATACAGCCGCCAGCTGTTGTCGCTGCCCTGCCCTGCCCGTTTCGACCCCCTCCACAATCCCATGCTTTTCTCCACTTCATCTTGCTCACGATTCTCTTGGACGACACCCACACTGCATTTTTGTATGGAGCAAAGGTCTGGCAGTTGAACTCACCGTTACGCACGTGTTTACACTAGAGCTTCTTTTCCGAATGTGGAGGAAACCTCACAAAGCTGATACAAGTGGACGGGTTTCATAGTGTGCCGGGTCGCTGCCTGACCCATCCGACCCAACCCATCCTAACCATCATTCTCATGGCTATCAGTTAAAAAGGGACAGGTTAACGGCAAGAAGGTCCGAATGCGAAAAACATTGAAGCAGAATGCTTTGCCTCAAACGGCGATATTAGCCGTGACGTTGACTCCTCCGGTAGGTTCTCCTGATGCTCCACCTCCACCACCTTTGCCGCCACCAGTAGCATCTCCTCCTCCTCCACCTCCCCCCGCCAACTCTCCCCCGTCGTCGACACGATCGACACGACCGAGAAGCAATAGTGCGGTGTCCAGCAACGGAATGAGCCACCAACAGAAAGACGACGACGAAACGGAGAAGCGTCTACCCAGCTCCAACTTCTCTTCACCGCTGCCTCCGTGTCCTGAAGAAGACCCATGTGCACCGCCGCCGCCGTCCTGCACTCCTCCGAAGTACCATCCGTCGGAAGAAAATGAGAACACTGAAGAAGACGATGAAGGTGAGCGAGGCGCCGACCCTGATGACACCGCAGAGGAGCACCACGAAGAGGAAGTATTTCCGACGCCGCCACCACCTCCTTCTCCACCTATGAGTTCTCCCCCTCCACCTCCACCACCGTACTCTCCCCCGAGTGCTCGAAAGACATTGGTGCTTCAGGACGACCATGAGCGTGGTGCGGTTCTTTTCGGTGACCAAGCCATTAAAGCCAGTCTGGAACGAGCAGCCCAATTAGCGCAGCAACAATTAGACCAACAAGAACAGCGGCAGCGAGAAGAAGGAGCCGAACATGTTGAAGATGCGGACGAACGCAGGATACCTTTACACGGGGAGGGACTGTCAATGGGAATTGGTGATGATGCTGACGACGGACTGGCGGAAGAAGAAGACAATGCTGAATACGATGGAGATAGAAGTCGAGACCAAGAGCGAGAGGAAGAGCGCAATGATGACGTAGAGAACGACGATGATGAAGGTCAGACAGTGCGTGGTTCAGAGAACGATGCTGAACAGTCTGATTCGCAAGGTTCGGCAGCAGCGTATTCAATCGCAGCGATGCGCAGTGCATACAGCGACCGAGAGATTATGGCATCAGAGACCACATGTGAACCAACACCTGAACGACCACGATGGTACTTGGGTGACATTGACCAATACACAGTAATCGACAAGGTCGGCTCGGGAACGTATGGGTAAGTGCGTTGGTGTGATATGGAGGTGATACTGCACCTCACATGTCATTCTTTGTTCGGTTAGAGAGGTGTTCAAGTGCCAGCACAAAGTGACCAAAGACATCGTGGCGTTGAAGAAGCTTCGACAGGATGTTGAAAAGAATGGAGTAAGCTCTTGGTGGTGGGAGTATCGGCTAGTGTTGATTGCTGATACGCTGTTTCCGTATTACATCGCTCATAGTTCCCCGTGACGTCCATTCGGGAGATAAAGATCCTCAAAATGCTCAAGCATCCAAACATTGTGGAGCTCAAAGAGATCGTGTCGACCAATGGTACGATTTTCTTCAGCTGTTTGCGATGAATGGAATTGCCCACTTGTGCTGCTTTGTTAGTTCCCCCCAAAGAAGGAAAGAAGCCGCCGCTTTATTTCGCGTTTGAGTACATGGAACATGATCTGTCTGGTCTTCTTAACCATCCACGGGTCAAGTTCAGTCGCACTCAGATTCAGTGCTACATGCGCCAATTGCTTTGCGGGATCGCGTTCATGCACCGCAACAAGATCATTCATCGGGACATTAAGGCATCGAACCTGCTTTTAAACAATCAAGGAATGCTGAAGATCGCGGATTTTGGCCTCTCGCGCCTATGGAGTGAGGTTAATGCGAAAGCCGGGAGATATACCAACAAAGTGGTAACGCTGTGGTACAGGTCGCCCGAGTTGCTCATGGGCTCCACATGTTACGATTTTTCTGTGGATGTCTGGTCTGTTGGATGCATTTTTGGAGAACTACTTCTCGGCAAACCCATTCTGCAAGGCAAAACAGAGATTGAGCAGGTACACAATTGCTTCATGTCATATGGAACTCCCCCGTCTCTCTCACAGTCTCTGGATGCAGTTGCAATTGATATTTGGCTTGTGCGGTCTTCCAACAGAAGAGAACTGGCCAGAGTACAAGAAGTTACCAGGTGCTCGGGCTTTCGATTTGGATGAGAAATACGTCTGTCGTCTCCGCGATCGCTTCAAAACGTGCGCTTTCTCTCTGGATGAGCACGTCCTTGGTGAAGTGAGATCTGACTTTCCGTCTTCTTTGCAATTGATCAGCTTTCCAGCTGTGGCAGTGGATTTGCTTGAAAGACTGCTCACTTTGGACCCCAAGAAGCGCATCTCTGCAGTGGAAGCTTTGGATCATGACTACTTTTGGAGAGTGCCGACTGCGAAACCGCGCGAGTGAGTGGTAGATACTGGCAAAGACCTCTCGGTATTGCTGCTGACTTTATCTCTTTACACTCACAGTCTTCCAAAGTTCTGTGTTGCATCGACTCATGAGTATCAATCGAAAAAGCGGCATCGAGAAGAGATGGCAGCTGTGGCTGCTGCAACTGGGACAGACACATCTCAACAACAGGTGCATCCATCGCGCCACGTACGCTCGCGTGATCGTGTCTATAGAGACCGGAACGAGGGTTTCCGTGGGGGAAGAGGTGGACCTGGTGGTGATCGTCATCATGGGGGCTCTTTTCCGAGTCGTGATGCACCAAGTGGAGGAATGTATCGAGGGTATCGATATCGTGCAGGCAGCAACGAGTATTATGATCGAGATCGCTCCCGAGAAAGGGATAGAGATCGGCGAGACAGAGAACAGGAGCACAATCGAGTGCGTGACCGCGAATCTAGTCATCATGCACGATACCGGCCGAATCGGCATATCGAAGGGAACCATCGCCGACACGACGGCACCCGCGGAGCTGGTGGTGCGGGTGGTGGTTATCGTCGTGAAGCATGAAAGAACGCCGTGGAATCGTATCATAGAGTGCGAGTTTTGCAAGACACGTGTGCCTCCCTGTCGTCTACTCTTGTTGTTGAATGTCGTATATTTCTTTTCTATTCTTCATCCATCGACTCACTCGATGGCCAGATATACCCGCAATCACATTGATGAGCGTTTCTCAAGAATGAAAATGCCGACGCCTAGGCCACCAATGTTCACGTTGTATTCTTGCTCAATCGAAAGGGTTGTTCCCTGCAAACTGCCACGCAGCAGCTTTTTGGACATTGCTAGCAGCACTGAGCAACGCTTCACAGTTAGAACTCTGAGACCCCAGTCACATATGACAACCCAAAAGATCTCCACCTGCTCGACCACCCTCTCGGAGCACTCGTTCAAGTTGCCTCATGATCTTGGGATACATCTGATTGGTACATATGGCTGTTATCAGCACAGGGTCTTTTCATGGCCTCTCCCTCTTATTGGTCATACCTTGCTATTGAGTCGATGGTTCCCACAGCGAATTCCAAAGGGCATATCGATGATGACTCTATCAATGCATCCATCTCTCAATGGAAGCATCGTGCTGTCCCAGCAACAAATGCTGACAGGATTGCCGGCTTCAAACGAACCGGAAGCGTTCAGAGCCGCTTTCTTGACTGCGTCTTGATCGAGTTCTCCGCCAATGATCACGGCCGAGTTATTGTCAGAGAACTGCGCGCAGCATATGGGGATAGTGCCCACCCCACACATCGAGTCCAACAGCAAGTCCCCAGGTTGGCAGTCGGCCAGTCGATGCAGCATGAAAGCCGTGCTGGGGCGCAGCGTCGACTTGTACTTGATGTCGCAGAGGCTGGCGTCCCGCTTCTCATTAGCGAGTCTACTCTTGAAAGCGATTCGTGTGGGATCACCAAGTGAAATGCCTGCTAGCATTTGGTTGTGCAGAAGAATACACACGATCTCCATGTCGAAATGGTCCAAATCCACTTTCCAATTGAATCTCTCAATCACTTCGGCACCGATTTCGCCAGCGACATCAACGGATTTAAATGCATGACGACCATCTCGCACACAAGAGCCACGGAATCGTGGGTTGGCTTTGTCACTTGGCACGCAGCTTCTCCATAGTTCCAATGCTGGGTTCCAATCTGCTGCGACGATTACTTTCTAAGAGTTGATTTGGGCGTCAACAAGGAGTGCGTCAACAAAGAAAAATCGCGAAGCAGCATGCGGTCTTACTGCTATTCGGGTGGCTTCTGTCGGGTCGTGTGGATCAATGTCATTTGCTGATGCCAGGAACGCCAGCACCGCCTGACATCACAGCATCCACCAGCTTGTCGAACGCTCAAACCTCTCACTACACCAAAAAAAGATGCTTGCTCACCTGAACGCACTTCAATTTGTCCATGATTTGCTGCGGTGACTCCACCGTTTCAATCAGGATCTTGCCAACCGCTGCCTCTCCTCGCATCACGTCGATGTCCTTGCGGCCTGTCGGCTCAAGACTGAGCACTTTCACGCGAGCCACCTGCAGACGCACAAATAGGCCTTGTCAAGTACCCAATTTTCAAGATGCTTTGAATGCGAATGCCGTACATTGAGTTTTTTGTGGATCTCTTCAAGCGCCAGAAACTCCAGGCCTCGAATGACGAGCAAGAGGTATGTTGCTGTTACCATGCTTGGTTGGTTTGATCTGATGGTGTGGTGCACATCATCTGGGACTATCCCAAAAGGTGTTCCACTATTTGTTCTAGATGTACTGAATGTGGGCGCCTGATATTTCCAAACAAGATTGAGCTGGAAGTGAAGCTACTCCACCTCAAGCCACTCGACAAGCTGTGGACGACGCGGACGATGCTGCAAGGCAACAGTCTACTCAACGAAGCGCTTTCGCCGTCAGCCAGACAGATTCTACAGGAGTTTCTAGCGTCCACTTCCACGCCTACCTCTGCTACCGCTGCCGCTTCTGCTTTGGCTGCGAACAACGCCCACGCACTGACGGTTGAGGACACTGGCGGCAGCCCCAATGGCCAACTGAATCCGTTAGACTCCCCGTCCAGGAAGCTCTCGGCTCTCTCGGAGAGCACTAATGCTATTACCACCAGTTCCAATCCATGCGGTTCGCTAACTGGCAAGAGCAAACCCAAGAACAGACTGTTGCGAGCTCTCTCACGCACCAAATCGGCGTTCCGATCCAAAGACAATAACATGCCACCTCTTGCCCGCGCACCCTCGCTTGCGCTGGACGAGAAAGGATTTGTGCAGATCGAATGCCACAACCGTCCATTTTGTCTGCAGCTTGCCATGAAAGGCAGTACAATTATCGTCACAGGTTTCACTCCTGATCCTGCAACGGGAGGCAAAGCTACGGTTGAACAAACTGGCCTGGTGCAAGTCGGCGACGTGTTGATGGCCATTAACAGCGAAATGGACGGTTTGAAGAGTCTTGACGATGCTGCAAGAGCGCTTTTAAATGCAGAACTTCCAGCGATTCTAACTTTTCATCGTGTTTGTCCCTCCAAAGAAAGACTTGGAGACTACAACAAGCACGATGTCCTCCGCTATCTGGAACTTACGGAATCTCGGTTCAGCCAGGTGTTCAAACCCCAGCAAGCAGCGGATATCATTTTGGCCTGCATCGATGTGCAGCAAGACAAGAAGTCGACTACTCCGCTTCGTACGTACATCAAGCAACTGGAGCCACTGTTGTGCCCTCTGCCAGTATTGTTCGACTCCCCGCAACGCCATCAAGACCTTCAAGAGTTGTTTCAGAAGGTCCACGAGAGAATTCAAGCGCATGAAAAAGAGGCAATGCAGCGAGTTGCGGCGAGAAAAAGCGATTCCTACAAACGAATTGAAGCGCTCGCCAAGCAACGAACTCAAATCGAGAAGAAGCTGGAGAAAATGAAAGAGAACAAGAGTCTGCTGCACCCTGAAAACCCGTCTTTGTGGGGCGAATATGTCGAACTGCGCCATTTAGCTAACCAGATGCGCGAAAACATCGAGAAGTCCAAGCAAGAACACTTCCTTCCTGACCACGAAGGCTTTAAACTGCGTTTTGGCAGCGATGGAGTGTATGTTGGCGTTGGAGACTTGTGGGTAGCGTCTTTTCAGGCAAGATTTACTGTTGAGACGCGTCCATCCGCTCCGCATGTGTTTGTGCACATGTCGACGCCATCTTCCTCTGGACTGAAACTCCGTGCGTCGAATTTCAAACTCGCGACGGAGGGCAAGTTGCCAAGCTTCCAATGTGACGAGCTGAATGTCGACGCTCAACTTCTTGCCGAGATTCCGTTCGTTTATGACGATGTGTCAGGCTGGAATGTTCCCGCCGACGATGTCAAAGTGAAATTGACAAGCTTTGTGTACTATGAGCGAGAAATCAACAGCTCCAAACGTGGTAAAGATCACGACACAGTCATGAAGCTGTTCATCAATCGAATGCTACCATCTGTCGTTCGTCGAGCTGCGCAAAACCTGTTTTGCGTCGAATTGGGGCCAATGCTGGAGAGTTTTGATGCGCAATTGGTGCTCTCTGGTGACATCAAATTGGAAGGTCCGGCGTTGGAGCTGTTTGATGACGCTCTCAACTTGGAGCGATCACAGACTGCTCGCGAGTTGCTGGGTGTCTCGCAGCACCAGGCTCATCTGGTCTGGAAAGTGTGGAAGCATTTTGGAAACCGTGTGCTTCATAAGAACAAACTAGTCCTGGGGAATTTTGCACAAGAGGAATTCAATCACGTGTCAATTCGAAGCCTAGCCACGTACTTTGGGCTGTTCAAACGTGCCCCCAGCATTCGATCGCTTGTCATTGAATTATGGAGCCAACAAATGCAGATTCTTGCCTGCCAAGCGGGTCTTGAAGAGTTCACCTGTGACCTCGGTCGAATAATGGAGCAACTGGATCATCTACAGGAGTACCCAGTGGACTGCTTTGTAGCCATCAATGAGCTCAACTTTCGTGTGGACTTGTGCGAGGTATCGGCGGTGGCTTACACCGCGCTGCAGCGGATTACTCGTCAGCGAATGGATTCCAGCAGCGTGGGCTTTGCGAAGTTAGACTCGTTCAGGAATGGAAGCGCCTATTTGCACCGAAAACTCGCCAGACTGGACGATCGGTACGAGTCGGTGAACCGCTTTTTGTCTCTGCTGATGAGCAATGTGGATCGAGTGAGTACGATGCTGCAAGGATCTCTCGACGGTGGTTTTCTCAGCGACTTGATACTAGAAGCGCATGACTTTGTCTGCAAGGGACCCTGTAAGGGTAGCCTTTTGATACCGTTGACGGAAGCTGCTTGCCTTTTTGGAAGTGATATGGAGACCGAAAGTCAAACCCAGAGCATTTGCAAGGATACTCGCACGCACGAGAACGACTTTTTGGTGTTCCGTCGCTATTTTATGACCGCCGATAATCAGGATTCGAGGGGAGACGAGAATGAAGAGAGCGAATATGGACTGATCGAAGGCTTGAGTGGACTGCATCGCGCCGCAGTGGCAGTGAAGAATGTTTCCACTCGCATCTTGTTTGAGCTGCCTGCCGAGACACAACGAGAACTCTGCGAGAACAAACGTGAAAAACCTGAGATTACGCGATTTGTACCCTTGTCAATGCGACTCGTGACAAAGGATGTTACTGCTCCCAAACTGCAGATTGAAACTGGTGAACTCGCCAAATGCGAATACAAAGCCGAACAACTTGTCTTCAAGGGCAGCTTACGCAAACTGCTGCAAAAGCCAAAGCTGTCGACGGGTGAAATATGTGAGGGCCAGCATGAGGCGTTTTGCTCGAGCAGAAGAAAAGCCAGCGGAAGCAGTGAGCAATCGTCTGTGACAGGAATGGATAATTGTGATGTTGTGCTCTTGACACCCGACGCTTCACGACCACCATCTTTGCTTTCACCAACCAGCACTCCTTCATCTAGAAGTCAGCAGCAGCAACCGGTGTCGACAGCAACAGCCCAGGAAGACATTTGGGGCGACTACTTGGACTCCGGTTTTCTGCAAGTCAAAATGAACGTGTTGACGTCCTGTCACGTCACTCCTGAGCACATGTTTTGGAGCATTCAGAACGCGTCGCTGGCGGAATCGAGTGTGTTTTCCATCCGGCATCGACTTTCCCTGAGCCAATTTCTTCAAGACGTCGGTATGCTCACCCTTGTGGAACAACACGACAAGACCAAAAAGCAGCAGGCCATGGAGCGCCATCGCAAATCGCTGCTCTTTCGCAGACGGCGGCAATCCATTTTCGACCAATCGTTCTCCTCCTCTTTTGGTCGCGACAATGACCAAGAGACTGTCGACTCTGGTGTGGACAGCATCGTTGAGACCAACCCAGAAACCTCCAGCAATCAAGAAGTGGATGACAGTGAGTTGGAGCTCAAGAGCCATCTTCCACTGTCACCTCCTCCCGCACAACCTGTTGCCTCAGAAGTTAAAGTCTCCAGTCCCAATGGAGCTCTGTCTCCGTCTGCCCACAGCTCCGGCTCCTTTTACTTCTAATAACTTCCAATTAGCTCCGTAATGCGCACATTCTTTTCCTCTTCGTGTTGCCATGTCTTTTGTCTATTCAATTCTGGTCTCTGATTGGTCAAAAAGATTTGCTAGCGTCTGCATCGCATTTTCGAGAAGAAGACGACAAAACGATGCAACACCGCACGTTTCCTCCTCCGCGCCAGCAACAACAGCAGCCGTCTCCATTGGTGTACGGCAACCAATACCCACAACAGCAAGAGTACCACCCACAGTATCCTCCCCAGCAGCACTGCGCACCACAATATCCACCTCCTCCGAACCAACGGCAGCAGGCTCCGTCACAATTCAACCAACATTACCCTCCTCCACCGATGCAGTATTCGCACCAGAGTCAGCATCAGCAGACTCCTCAATACCCACAGAAATATCCTCAGCAATACCAACACCAGCCTGTCGGTCCACGGCCATCACCACCACCTCTTCGAGCCCCTCAACAGTCTTCGTACGAGTCCCAGGCAGCACGATGGAAACAAGGCTTTCGACCAGCCGGCACCACCACGGGCTCCTGTTCCAGCGGGTCTTCTTCTACCAGGTCGTCCGATCTCGAGGCGCCTCTCATTGCAGAACTCTGTTCGTCACTCGGTGCCTCGTCATTTCCACCGCGTGATCCACTTCAGAGATTCCTTCGTCATGTGGGATCAATGGACCACGAGGTGACTTGCTCGTTAATGCTGGCTGATGGCCCCCTTCTGCTGATGAAACAACTCACTTTTGATGGAATATGACAGTACATTTGCCATTTACTGAATGAAAAGCTGGATGATCCGATTTGGCAGGTGAGAGCGTTGAGGATTTTTGGCCTACGGAAGATAGTGGCTCATGTTCGAGCATCAACACAATAGGTTCAAGGCAAAGCCCTATCAGTACTGGATTCACTGCTCAAGAGCTCCTCTAAGGACTTTTTTCTGACGTACTACAGTCAACGACTGGGTATCTTCGAAAAGCTCCGTCATTCTAGAAAAGAACTGCTTAAGAGTCGGGCGGAAAAGGTAGGTTTGGAGCCGTGCAGTCGTGCGAGAGGCTTTGGAAAGCTTCTCAACGCATGCCCATTCTGGCTCGTTGTAGATTTTCAGGATTCTAGAGAGGGTACCGCAGGAGCCACCGTTGATCGAAGAAACGGTCTACACTCGTACCGATTCGAGTCAAGTTCAGAATGGCACGGCAAGATGCTCGACCAGTCCAACTCATTCGCCTCCTTACACGTCTCAGTCGGCGGCTGTACAGCCAACTTGTTCAACGACCTCAGTGCAGCAGAGTACTGTGTCCCAGCGGCAGCCTCAATCCCAGAACGACGCGCTGCAGGAGGCACCTGCAATGCCCATCCCAACTCCATCGCCGATTGAAGCGCCTGCCCCACCATCGTCTTCCGTACTTCCTTCAGCCTTTTCATTTTTATCCGACCCACCGCTCTCACCTCCTCCACACCTTGCTCTGCCACTTCCAAGTACAACCCACACACAACCAAAACAGGATATACCGGCCACCCACACAGATGTATTTGGCTCATCGCTTTTGGTTCCAGTTGCTGGTGCTGCGGTTGGTGCAGCTCCCGTGGCTCCAGAGGTACGTTTTGATTGATTTTGCAATTGCTACCTCATGTTTAACTGGCGGTGAATGCGTTTGTGTCTGACAGCAGTCAGGTCGATCAGAAGAGGCGGCTCCTGAGCCTGTTGATCCTATCCATGATGCGTTTGAAGGTCTAAGTGTCAGTGAGCAACCAGCAGGTGGTGAAGGAAACGATGACTCCAATGAGGCGATGCAATCGTCCAACTGCGTTTTCACCCCGCAAAAATGCACAGATCCGATTCGAGAAGTGCTCCTCGACGTTGATCTGCCTCCTGGCCCAATGGGACTCGTGCTTGACGCGACAATTCCTGAAATGGCAGTCGTCGAACGCTTTGTGCCTCTTCCTGACGGCAGTGTTGGCTATTTAGAGCTCCATCCTGCAATTTGTCCAGGTTGTGCCCTTGTTGGGGTGAACGGCATCAATGTCGGAGAAATGCCTTTGAGCGATGTCGGCCCTGTTTTGGCAACATACCTAGCTGTTCCTAAGGCATTGCGCTTCAAGAAGTTACTCAGTTTTGGCCGCGTAGTGAACCCCTTCACTCTGGAAGTGCCGTACGTTCCGCCGTCAATCGAAACTGAGTCACCTCGATCATCTTCGGCTTCATCTCCAATGGATTCTCCTTCTAAAAGCCAGTCGAGTCGTACTCACTGCGTCAACACTGCCGAATGCAATTTTATGGACAAGCTTATGGTTCTGGAGAAGGGCTTAGATGAGGTCGAAAGAGAAGTTGAGTTGGCCGAAGAGCGACGAAATGCAAAGGTTCCTCATCCCGTGGGCTTCAAGAATAGGCTGGCACAAATGAACGGGGATGTCGACAGGATCACCACAAAAGGTATCGACTCGGTGATCCTTGGTCCAGATCCACCAGATAATCACGAAGAGATTCGAGCGTTCCGCTCGTCATTAGTCAGAAGGGCGGATGCTTTGATGAAACGCATCCATGATTTGGCCAAGCAGATCGACGACGACGACGCGCTGAACTGCACCAGTGCATCCCCGCTACCATCACCGATTACACCAATTGCAGTCCCCCTTCATGCAGCCATTTCAAGTTCACCTCAGCAATCAGGATTTGGTTTTCTTGCAGGAGGATCTGATCTGTCATCTCCCGCATCATCGGCTTCACCCATCCGACCCCCGCCGACGTCGCACTCGCCTCAGCAGTCAGCGTTCCAGTTTCTTGGCAGGTCTTCACAGCAATCAATCGCAACTACAGCGTTGTCATCGTCCCCACCGACTCAATTCGAGTTCATGCGGTCCGCGTCTGGGTCTATGGAATCGGGCAAAGATTCACTATCACTTGGCGGAGACGCCAACTTGCCTGGACCACCAGCTCCGACACCTCTTCCGCAAGCGTCAGCTTCTCCTTTGGCCATCGAATCCTCAGTTCAAATAGTGGATACAAAAGATTCAGGTGTTCATTTAGTGGACGGGACACCGTCGGCTTCGACTCCACCGGAGTCGGCTGCTTCTGCTTCAGCTTTTAGTTTCTTGGCAGTGTGACATGAGAGACATTTCACCATTCACCATGCTTATCAGAAACCGGTATAAACCGAATCGACACCACTCGTTCCATTGTGAGATAGAGCACCTGGCAGATGGCACAAATGGATCAACTTGTGCCCACGAGTCTGTGGGTTCTGCGCACTTATGTCAGCGTGCTGCTGTATTTTCCGCGCCTCGTGTGAGCGAATCACTAGCTGTATATCGATCTTTCTTGTGTTTGCGTCTCATCTCATGCGGCGCGTTGTGTGGTAGCGTGTACCTGAATCTCCACTACAATCCCTTTGTTGTCTTTATGCGGAGGCTGGTGCTTCGCATCACGGGCCTCGACCTCGTCGGAATGGTCGCGCAGGCGCTTCTGACCGAAGACGTTCCGCTCTTGACTCTCAACGACGCGGAGTACGTCACTGAATCCATTCAGCAACGTCAGCAGCGCCAGCGTGTTCGTGACGCAGCCCTCGCAGTGATGGATGAGACTTGCGCGTCGCTGGAGGCCGCCAAAGAATTAGAGGACAAACTTAACGAAGACGTCGTCGTGGACGAGGAAGACGAAGAAGCGGCGAAAGGGTTCGCCGAAGAAGTGCCCATAAACTCGCTCGAGCAACACGTGTCAGCATCGTCCCCGCCAACTATGCCGGAACCTCTGCGATGGCTCGAGCCCGGCGAAAAGAATGGCGAACATGTCGCCATCGTGAGTTATCCGCGTTCAGGCAATTCGCTGATGCGTGGTCTGCTTGAAAAGATCACAGGAGTTTACACAGGTTGTGACACTCGACCGGACCGCGCACTGAGTCAAGCTCTCAAGAGTTGTGGCATGGAAGGAGAAGTGAGTTCATCATGACTAGTTTAGCTTGAACCGTCTCCCGTTGCCTTTTTGACCATGTCTTCCATGTCGTTGTGGTCGATTCTGTAGGGTGTCGTGGACGATTCGGTCTGGTTTGTCAAGACCCACTTTCCCGAACGCACGGGGTGGAAACCCTTCAAAGTCAAAAAAGCAATTCTGGTGGTGCGCAACCCATGGGACGCCATTGATTCATATTTCAACATGACGCTGACGAACACCCACAACAAGAGCATTCACGAAAGCCAGTACAAGCGTTTCGAAGAGCGCTGGGACGGCATGATCCGCAACGAGATAGACGTCTGGATGCGGTTCCACCACTTCTGGACCTGCAAAGTGCAGATCCCGATCATGGTCGTACGCTATGAGGATTTGCTGGTGCATCGGGAGGAAACAATGAGGCGCGTGTTCTTGTTTCTGCTAGATGTGAAGTCATTAGACAGCACGCCGTGGCCAGAACGAATCGAGAGAGTAGTCTGTGAGTCCCAGATCGGCCCGTACAAACCTCGAAAAGGGAAAATTGGTGCATCTTTTGCGCATTTCAGCCATGAACAATTTGATTACATCCTGCAAAAGGCCAAACTTCCCCTTCGTGGCTTTGGCTACGATCCAGTGACACAAAAGTTTCCGGACCAGCTGCCGCTTCCAAGGCGACAAGTAAAGCCAGCGACAAACCCGGAAATCGAACTAGAGATTCCTATCGATGCGAGCGCCGAGATCCGAAAGAAGAATGATATGTATGGACGATGGTCGACATGGTATCGTAAGAGCCTCACGGAACCAGTGCTGGCAAGCGATGGCACTGAACTCAACGTGGATGAAGTGGAAGCAGCACGCAAAAAAATGTCGTCGACCTTGTCGGCTGGGAACGAGATCCAAGAAAGTGAAACGGATGCAGATGCAAGTGCAGACGACAGAAGTTGAACACGTACACAAGAATCCTCCTTTTGTCCGTTTAGAGAGGTGCTAAAGCTTGATACAGCTGCTGAATTCTTGTTTCAATCTTAAGGCGTATCCCGTCGTCTTGGCTCTCCACACTCTGTGTTGCATGATCAAACACCGCTTCGACGCCACTTGGTGTCTTAATATGAATCTTGTTGGTTTCAAAGTCCAATTCAACGTCGCCAAACTGGTCCTTCAGCAAACGATAGCACAACAGCAGATTCAAAGCTTCCTGGTCGCTTTCGCCCAGTTCCTGGGCTGCTTTCTTCAGGTCGCTGAGCTCATGCTCGTTCTTGACATCGAGTGTCTTGTCTTCTTTCTGTGGCATTTCTTCTTCAGTCTGCTTTTCCTTTTGTTTTTCTTTGGAATGGTCATGAGGGCACGCAGCAGTCGGATGCCCACTAAGCTACTCATACACAATGTGCTGGTCTCAGATTCGAATAGTTACTTATCCGTGCCGTCGTAAAGTGACTCACCTTGAAACTGGCAGGACTTGCTTGCGCGTGCATTGCCAGAGCAATCAACGAGTCTGCGATCATGTCAGCAGTGGGCGAAGAAGTCCATTCGACTAAAAGCTTTTCAGGTGGTAAATGAGTCACAACAACTTGTGCACCAATGACAAGACGCTGAAGCTTCGACCCTGAGTCATCGTTTTTCACCACCACCACTTCTTCAAACATTTGCTTCACAAACGTCTCCAGCACGTCGAACGACTGATGCACAAAGGGAACGTGCTGCTTCTGAGTGATTTTCCCACACACCAGTCGGGTGTAAGTCGACAGATCTTCTTTTTCCATCACGTGCAGGTGAAAATCATGTTCCACCAGCAACCCAGATATTACTTGGCTATGCTTCGGCTGCTCGCTGGCCAGCTTCCCGATTGCTTTGGCGACCTTCTCACCCTTGAACTCGAACACTATCTCCTGCATGTTAGCCGGCGTCATGATGCTTGGTTTGAACTGTTTGGCGTCATGGAACTTTTTGTTGAGAGCCGACTTGAGTCGCATCATTTCATTTTTCTCACCATGCACCAGAACGATGTTGGGCGGCATAAGCTTCTCCACAAACCCGCTGGTTCCAACAAAATCTGCATGGGCAGAGAAAGAAATGTACTCGACTGTGCAGTTCATGGGCAAAATCCGTCCGTCCAATGCCACGATTTCTGTCGGTTCCGACAAAATCTTTTTGGCCAAAGTACCTTCCACAACATAACCTGGGATGATGCATGCATTGCGCTTGTCTGTGCACCAGCGTTCAAACAATTGACGAGAGACCCCGCTCTGGAGCATACCAGGACTGGCCATGACGACGGATGGACCAGAGTCGTCGAAATCGTCCATACTTTTGAGATTCGAAATGTGCTCAAACTGAAAGGGATTTGAAATGGCAATTTGCTTGCGGATACGCTCGTTCATCATATTGATGTATGTCTGATACACTCGAAGTGCTTTGGCCGCCAACTTTGATGCAAAATAGATTGGCACGTCGTGCAGATCAGGATGCGCCTGCCAGTGCTCATCCAGAATGAGCAGCAGCTCTTGAGTTCTTCCCAGTGCAAACACAGGAATTAGACACCGTCCCCCACGTCGCACCACAGCTTCCACTTGGCCCGTGAAGCGTCCTTCTCGTTCCACAACTGACTGATGCACTTGGACTCCGTACGTGGACTCGACAATCAGTACATCGGGCGAACAAGCGGGTAGTTCCGCAGCCATCAAGTGGCGGTCACTCTCAAGAGAGTAATCGCCCGTATAGAGCACTTTGACGCCGCCAATCTCGATCAAATACATGCACGCCCCAAGCACATGACCTGCGTTGTATGGAGTGAACTTGATGCCATTATGCATTCGCTCCTGATGAAAGTCAATGATCTCCACCTATTTGAAGCACACAGAACAAAGAAACAGTCAGTGGCAAACCGTCCCTTGGCAAGCTAGCCAGAACTCACCTTTTGGACGCAATTGTGAAGCTCCTTATCATCATAGATCTGATCATCAACTGAAATGTTGCTGACACGAAGGAAATCGCGTAGAAGCATCTGCATGACAGCTTTAGTAGGATGCGTCATAAAAACCTTCCCCTTGAAGTTGGTTTTCTCGGTGAAATGCGGCAATGCGGCCACGTGATCGATGTGGAAATGGGTGATCAGGATCAGATCGATCTCTTCGGCCTCAACACCATCAAAAAACGGAAGACTGCCGTGGCCCGAGTACCCCGGATGAACGCCACAGTCCAGCATGATAGTCTTGCCCTTGAACTTAAGAATGATGCATGACCGACCAACCTCGTTGCCGGCTCCAAGTGGCATGATGCGCATCACATGGCGCTCATCCACATTTCCACCAAGCTCCTCGCCCAAGTGCTTTCGCTTCGCCATTGTTGTGTCCCCACTGCACAAGAACACTGGAGCGAGTTCCTCTACAAGAACTGTGCCAGGTTCAAGAATCCCGGAGTATAGTGGCAATTCGAAAATCCGGCCACCTGACTTTAGGGACCTTGTGTTTCCTTCTCAGCAAGAAGAAAAGATCCGAATGGAAACGGCGGAGAAAGCCAACCGCAAACGCAACTACGAGGAGGACGCCCTGAACTCCAGAAGCCAGTTGGCAGCAGGTGTAATGTCCACGGGACCGTCTCTAATGAGCTCCGGTGGGACGGCGTCGTTGTTCTTCGCTCCACCCTCCAGCAACGAAGAGAACACCAACAATAGCAACCTCATGCAGACCAAAAAGGGACGGGTAGAAGGCGTCAAGGCTAGTGTTCACCGCTCGCCGGCGCTAGCACCTCTCAATCGCACTGCTGTATTACCACCGTCTTCATCGCTTACGACTCAGAACCCAGCACTGACCCAGACTCCAACACAGACACAACCTCAATCCCAAGCAAGTTCGATCATGGCGCCGATGCCGCGTCGAAGCACTGCACACAGAGTAAGCCAATGCTCTATTCAAAGGGATGGAGGATGCCATATGTCTATTGATCACGTATATCAATTAGCCATTTCCGATCAACATCAGAGCACACTCGACAGGAAGCAGCAGCCAAGAGCCTGGCAATCGCTCTTTTCGGGTTTGTTATCCGCTTGCTTGCAGTTGCGCGGGATCTCTAACTCCCCTGTTGTTCTCTTTAGTCAACACCGCCGTTCATGACACCCACTTGGCAGTCATCTTGCAATTTTTCTGCTGGTTTCTCATCCTTGGTTAATGCCACATCGTCTGCTTCTGCGAGAGAGTCCAATGGCCTTTTCCCCGTTTCCGCCACCCCAGATCAGCCCTCTGATGCTGGCGCTGCACTTCCAGCGCTTTACAATTCCCCGATGGACGGCGATGATGTTGCTGAAGGACTCTCTCTTTCTGAAGACATGATGCAGGAACTCTCCGTGCACGACAATTGCGTGCTGCGGCTGTGTGACGATTTTGCCAACACCTTGACTTCGTCCGAGCGAGAAGCAATGCAAAGAGCTAAGCTGTTGATGGTCCAGCTCTTTCCTGCACCACGCAATTGTGAACGAGACAACTCACAGTCGTTCCAGATCGTAATGGGCCGCGATCAGTTTCGAAGTGTGTTTGGTGACAAGATTCGTGGATACGATATTTGGCTTTTGAGTCGATGTCACTGCAAATTCCATGTCAAGAAGACGCTTTCAGTTCTTCCTGCTCCTGCTGTGGTTGGCTCGGCTGCTTCTGGCGAGTCCGCATCTCGTTCTTCTACTCAAGTTGTCGTGACGCTGGAAAACACAAGCACAAATGGTATTGAAGTGAACGGTCAACAACTGAAGGATGGAGCGACCAAGATTCTGCACCATGGAGACATTGTAACACTCTTGAGACTTTCTCAAAATCAGATGACAGATTACTCGCTTAGCTATGCTTACTTAGACCCCACTGCACTGGGATCAGGAGCTCAGCCACAGAGCTGTCTGGATCCTGGCAATCAGCTACGGCATGAAGACCCTCAGCGCACCCCACCTCGACCTTCGTTTTCTTCAATGGCAAGCATGACGTCCTCATTTTCAACAAGCAACGTGAGTATGATGTCAGCTCCGATGCCTCCACTGAGTTTGAGTGACAGTGGCAATCAAGAGCATGAGTCCAAGACTCTTGTTGAAGCTGGAGAGGAAGCTGACAACGTTTCGATGCCACTCATCCATATGGTCAGTGAAGACTTATGGAGGAAGTATCACGCTGTATGCTTACCGTATGTGCATGCCATGGTGTTCAGAGGGTGCTTGTTGCTGACCCGTTTCCTTCCACGCTGCGCTACCAAGATTCTCTGCAAGAGACATTCAGTTTATTTGAAGGGGTCTTTGCGATGGAGGTCGTATGGAAGGCAGCTACTAATGTATCACTCATATCTGGTCTGGGTGATGAACGAGAGCAAATCGTTGTGTTTGCTGGTGATGCAACTGACTGCGGCCTCACGGTTGAGAGCGCCCACGGCTTGCCATCCTCTTTCAGCCAGTCAGATCTTTGTCAGTTAATCACAAGGGGTGAGTGAGCAGGTCGTTTCCCATGCGCTTCTGGCAACAATGAGCTAAATTGGTTGTAGATGCGAAGCGACTGCAGTCCAAACTGGTCATCGTTTATTCTCGAACCATCAAGACTGGTATGCGTACATTTTGAGTATATGGGCCAACGCACGTTTAACGTGTGTCTTCACTTGCTTTTCTTCATTATAGCAAAGATGTTTGTCGAAAATGGTTGTCCATGTGTAATCTATGTGAATGCTTCGAAGTGTCTGCAGCAGCGCACTCGAGTGTTTTTCAGGTTGGTTGGTGTTATCGTGCAGTGATGTCGTCAGCAGCACGTTGGGGATAATGCTTGTCTTGTGATAGAGCTTTTCTCGTAGGCTTGTTAAGGGAATCGTCAATTGTGTACAGCTTTTCTTCGGCATCTCATCTGGCGATGAGCGACCTGATACCCAGTGTTCGCCACAAGGTTGAATCCTCCTACTTTGCGTTGTTCGCGACGGGGTTGAGGAGTCAATATGATCAGTCCCAACAGCCAGTAGCTGTGCACCTTCCAAGCAGGTTTTGTCTAACTCCCATCGTGCCGGTTGCTGTTGGCAAGTCCAGTGGTGGTCAAGATCATGATCATGGTCAAGATACGAACGAGTATCGTGTCACGGCACTCAGTGCCATTGCAACGCTGCCACTACGCGTGGAGCCGTTTATCGGAAGGTTAAACGAGATGGAGCACATTTTGGAATGGGTTTTGTCAACAACTCAATTGCTGCATCTGACAGGTCCTCAAGGTATTGGAAAGTCTGCGCTGGCTGTTGAGGTTGCGCATCATCTCTCCATGCGCAGTTTTTTTCCCTATGGAGTTTTCTTTTATTCAATCGAGCAATTCATTGCCAGCCATCTCGCAGAGGTACAACGAGAGCAAGAGTTTCATCAGGACCAAGAAATATCTCGAGGAAGCTTTGCTATGCAGGCAGAAAAGAACTCGTTTGCATCGATCGACGATGCAGAGCGCATTCCAAACGATGAAGAGACCGAGCGCGAGGAAGGGGAAAGATTAGCTCAAAACTCCAGCCAGATTTGTTCTTGTTTCGATCCCAGCAAGGAAAGCAAGATCTCCCAAGAGGTGATCACTTGGGCGAACGCACCCTCAAAGGTCGGTCAATCAGAAAGTCAGCTTCACAAGGACATGCTTGCGAAACTCAACGAGAGTATTGAAGAGAATCTTCGTCTGCTGCCAGTCATGTCTTCATCCCGAGGAGAATTACTGTCAACAACCAGCCCTCCATCTGCCGCTCAAGCATTGCTGATCCTCGATGGGTGTGACTTGTTTCTGTCTGCTGTGCTTCATGATTTCATTCTCGGGCTCATGCGTCAATACTCCAACGTCAAGTTACTGACAACTGGGCATCAATCAATCTCCTTTAACTTCGCGTCACGGCACCAGTGGACCACAATGCAACTGGGGGGGATAGATTGCCCACGAGACGCGGCGCGGCTTTTGATAGCACGAACAAGGCGGCCGCTTCGAGCGCAAGACATGAGTGCAAGTCCCGAGTATATCGCAAGCCAACACCAAAAACAACAGTCAGTGGAAGGCGAAGCCCTGGTTGACATCATTGCAAACCACCCGGCTCTTGAACGACTGAATGGAAATCCGTTACTATTGTGCGGAATCGCTGATGAACTAGAGGCAAGAAACCTGAACGATCTGATTTGAGCGGACCTTGAGCAAATGCTGAGGGATGAAGTAGAGAGAGTTGACGAGACAGACAAGAACGGCTCAAGTGTTGTGTTCACTGCCATCCGTTACGCAGTAATAGATTTAGTTGTAATTGTACTTGACCACTGGCGATTGTCTGTAGTCGACAACGAAGCTGCTCGAGTTGCTCCAAAGCGTTTTCTGCTGCACCGAAGTCGAACGGAAGCGTTGGTGGTCTGGCCCCAAACAGCATAAAAGCGAGCTCTTGCTGCAGGTTGCCCACCAGGCGCCAGCAGTCGATTTGGAAGCTGTACATTCCGCTCTGAAACGGAACTTGGACGGTGCCCATCGCTACTGATGCTTCGTCGGGGAGTCGTACGATCTCGAACAGGAGGGTGGGCCATTTCCACGCAGCCGCGAGCTTTGTATTGGGCGGAACTATGGATACGAGGTGCGTATCGATGGGATGTGCCCAAACCAGAACTCTTTTGAGAGGAGAAATGAAATCGAACTGGGTCTGTCCCAACGCATCGCCTTCTACAATTTGCCATGGAGATAGCGAGGCATTCAAGTGCCATTTGCATGCATAAGTGCCACTGCCAAAGCCGCTTGCGCTTCGAATCTCGCCAATCACGTGCATTTCCATCGCGTCTTTCGGCACTACAGCCTGGCCATTGGTCTTTGCTTTGACGTTGTTGTCCATCGTATCCATGTTGCTATTCTGGCATCGCAACGGTTCAAGCGAAAGTGACATGGACGAGGTCTGGTGTTTAACATCAGGTCGTGTCGGGGAAGTGGATATGTGTGCTTGTAATGGAGCTTTGCTCTTGTCCTCGGCCTGCCAGGGCTCTTCGGTCTCATGCTCTGTGTCTTGGTCCCCTTTCTTCTTTGTCAGTCGGATCTTGCTCGTGGGTTTTCGCTTTTCCTTTGGGGCTTTTTTCTCTTTGTGGGTCTCTTCTGGAGGCGCAGTGATTGCAGCAACTGGTCCTGTCTTGATCACTCTAATCCAAAATGCTATCAGACCTCTTTTCTTCCTCGCCTTCAGGTCCTCACACTCACGTGGAGTCTTTCGCCATTGTTTTGGGATCAGAGTCAATAACTTTCTGCTCGTCCTCGCCCTTTCCTTCTTCTTTCACCTGCGGCAGATCACTCGTTTCCTTTCCCTTCTCCTTTTCAGTGCCTTTGACATCGGCGCCATCTCCTGTAAGACTGCAGTCCACAGAAAAACAGTCTGTCAATGACTCTTATTCGCGCAAAAGCTCGCCAAGCAAATCATTTCCTCACTCAAAAGAAAAACTTCCGCTGTCGTCGTTCTTCTCGTTCGAGCGCTTCTTCTGTCGTGGGGATCCCAGTTTTCGAAGCATTTGGTCGTTGACTTACACGTGATGGAAACCAACACGAAACCGCTCAAACTGAGAGTGACGGGAGCGAGTGCCTGAGCGCGGTGATATGAGCAAATAACAATATGCAAACGAAAGGATGAAAGGATGTGTGTTGTTTGGGAGTTATCTACCATCGCAAGCCTTCTCAAGCCATACTAACTCGCAAAAAGCCTTGAAAGTCTGATATCTTGCTGCTCTATTGACTGCCTAAGCACTGCGCACGCAACTCGACCTGGAGTTGCTTGTCCGTCTTCAGAGTCTTTCCTTTACGTCT
The DNA here is from genome assembly GCA_027475765.1 of Paralagenidium karlingii. Classification (NCBI taxonomy): domain Eukaryota; phylum Oomycota; class Peronosporomycetes; genus Paralagenidium; species Paralagenidium karlingii. Next base: position 41,221 of record JAMFLO010000243.1, read on the forward strand.
TCTTGGTGCGCATACGCAGCGCTTTCTTGCGCTTACGGTACTTGTGCTTGTTCATTTTTTTTCTCCGCTTCTTCAACACACTGTCCGCCAGCATTCCGGATTCACTTTGCGGTCCGTCTGCGTCTTCTTCTAGCGCATCCAGCAGTTCTCCCAGAGAGTAACTGGTGCCCTCACGAGGCAGGAGCTCCACACGCTCCGGAAAACAGTCTTGTTCTAGTCCCGTAAGCAACTCTTCGCGATCAAACACGGAAGACTTGTTCTGGCGGGTAGTCCAGATCATCGACGGGTTCAGCGCGTTTGAGTCCACCAGCGCGCCAGTGGTTTTGGTGGCAGGCACAAGCGGCATGGCGCCAATCTTCCAAAGCCCCGTGACATCGGCTTGCGCCATGTCGCGCATCCATTGATGAGTGTCTTCTTTGGCAACTTCACGGGAATTCTTCTTCTTCTTGGGCATGGGGAAAGCAGGCTCCGCAAAAATGGTCGCCATGGAAAAGGCGGCCGTCTGCTGGCGCACGACCGATCGCAAAGTCGGGACGCGACGAATGAGGTGCAGCGCCATGATCAATTGAGTAGTTTGGTGGAGCGGAGTTTCTCTTCAAGAAAAGTCACTCGACTGAACCACCGTCTTACGACCGGAAGAGCACAAAGGAAAAAGAAAACTTGGGTGGAGTTCTGGTTTGCCGCCTGCCAACTGTCAACGGACCAACACAACGGACTTTGTGACTGTGGTAGAATTCTCTCTCTTTGTCGTCTTATTTGCGGGTCTGACGCGCACCGACGCGGCTAAGTACGAAACGATGATTGGTAGGGTAAGCATAACTTGGAAACGAACAACCTGAGATAATGTTTCGAAGGTTTTTGTTTTCTCCAACTCGGCAGATTCATTTACACCAAACACTCATTATAGAAGAACAGTTGATGGTAGAGGTTGGGTGGGACATCCGTCAGCTCTGCAAAAAAAGAAACGGCCGCAACCATGAACAGAGTCAGACTCAGATGTGGACTCAGAATCAATGTCTGATTCAGACCAATCATGGACTCAGGTGCTGAATTGGCCATGACACCATCCAGTTCATCAACTCGTCAAGTTCAGGCGTTTCTGTCAAAGTGCTTTGAGTTCGCAAATAGGTCCATCATAGGTGAGATGAACCTCGTCTCTCATGGAGAGAAATCTACTGTTACTGATGGCAGTCTTGGACAGGAAGCTTGAATGGACACGAGTTGAAGTGTGCGATTACAGCGGCGATTGGCACGCGACCATCCAAAGTATCTTCTTCTACGCACAAAACAACACACCTGTTGGATGCTGTTTCCATTGATCGATCCTCTCTATCGTAGCTGATGCTGACTCAAATGTTTCCAAGTGAAGTGACTCCTGGTTATTTCATAGCTTCGTCTTGAACAAGAATCAGCAGTGATCTCATGTGTTGCATCCACAGATCAACCATTGAATGGGGTCAGGATATCTAAGAAACAATTCGTCAGCACACTTTCAAATCACCGAGAGTTACATCGGTCAGATCTTCTCCAAGAGATCCGCTGCATGTTCAAAGCGCTGGACTGCCACAACGAAGGCTTCGTCTCTCTTGGGGGTTTTCTGCAGGTATGAAGTGATTCATATGCATACGACAACACAACGAGTCTGATTTCTGGCGTTGGGCAGGTGTGCTCCGAGCTTCTACCGCATCTTTCAATAGAAGCACAACTCCTTCTCTTTCATCAAGCAGACCGAGATGCGGATGGCCGAGTAAGCAATGGCGCGACTATTACAGGCCAATTACAATGGACCAACATGTTTGTCACTGTAGGTGACGTATCAGCAGTTTGAGATCCTTGTGCTGCGGTCGTTGCAGCAAAGTCTGACAAGTCGCTGAGGTCTTTTGTTTCTTATTATCGACTTAAGAGCAACCAAAAACAACCACAAAATGCAATAAATAATCCGACATGAAGAACGGCGCACTCCAAGTAGTGACACCCACTCGAGTTATGGGAATCAAATGAAACGCGAAGAGCTGCTCAGATGACGACGACATCGTGGCATATTCCTGGTGACAGAACTCAGTCATGACTGTCTATGAAATCGCAGATGTACGACGGATTCGTTCCTCAACTGTACGTACTCTTTTCAAAGTGGCGTCCAACATTTCAACTACTCTTGCATACAAGAGTGTGTCTTGATCCAGTTCCATCGAACCGGTTGATCCCTCTGGTGTAACGCGCTGATTGTGCGATGACAATGAACTCGACGAGCTCGCGCTCAACAGTGAGGAGGGAGTGTTCCCAACGAGACCACTCGCTGAGGTACGGCAGAACTTCAGCTTGCATGTTGCTTTGGAATGCTTCAAAAAGCGCATAATCGACGCATGACGGGTAGTAGAGACACTTGCGCCATTGATACTGACCAAGGCGTCGCCCACTTGGAGAGATTCAATCCCCAGTGCATCACTTTTGGGGTTAATCTTCGTGATTCTAGCGCCACAATCATCTTGCAATGCATCAAACGTGATGCCCAATTTGTCTCCCGGATTCCAAAGCACCTGATAGACAGGGTTTCCACCACGATATGAGGATGAACTGGATAAGGAACTGCGGTAAGTCGACGCAGAGGAAATCGAACTGGAGCGGATATCGGCACCGAGCTGCTGGATTTGTGCAACTAGCTCTTTCAATTGACTGGTAAGACAGGCGTTGGTTGTAGGGTCCATTTCCACTTCCACGGAAGAATCCAGGTCATTACCATTGGAGAAACCATCCGGAATGGGACTGTCGGGCGACTCGAAAGACTCGGATGATGGACTGCGGGATAGAATGGGAATGGTGGAGGTTGGGGATAGGAAATCGGATGAGTCACAAGAAGATGAAGATACTGACTTGGAACCGCCGCGACCTGAGGATGTCGGTGCCCCTGCAATAACGTTTGGGTGGTAGTGTTTGGTCACACTCTGAGAACCCGCATATTTCTGAATCAAGCCAATTGTAAACTTTGGCAAATTACTCTCGATTGCCAAGTCGATGGGATACTTGTTCATCCTGTCCTTGATTAGCAGTGCCTGGGGATACTCAAGAAGAAGTGCGTTGATATGCAGGCCAGGCAGTCGCGACGTGATGGCGACATGGATTGGCAACATGCCTGAGAGGTTGTCTTGTTGGCACGCTTGAGGAAAAAAGCTCAGGATTCTCTCGAAACACTCAAGTGGAATCGATGGCTCCGTGCACGCCCAGTGCAACGGCAGCATGCCAAACTCATCTTCAACTTGTGCCAAGGAGGGGTCCGCATGGCATTTATCGATCACAGCTTCCCATTGCCCGTGCTCCGCCAACTCAACCACCTCACGCTGTTCGCGCTGAGATCGTGGCGGTGACATTTCCAAAGTTGCAGAAGATAAAGAGGATAAGGATATAGTCGCAGACGGCGCCAATGGAGGGAGCGACGGAGCTGCTGCAGGCGGCACCAGCCCCACTGTGCTGTCTGTGGCAGGCATGGGACCTGGATGCTTCTCAATTCCTCCAATCGATCAATGACAGAAGAACAGAATGATCAAAAGCTGGCGAGCACCTGGCTCCTGACCGCACTGGCACTGGACTCCCAACAGTGTGCGAGGTGGGTGTCCGAGCGCACTGGCCCCTGCCCTACGGTACGCTGTGTACTGAACATTGTGCTCCATGCTGCAACAAAGCCTATTCTAGGGGTAGGTTTATGATTAGTTACGTACTAGTAGTACTGTACTATGCGGATGTTTGGATTCGAAGCAATTCGAACGAGCAAAGGATATAATCGCGATATCATCCCATTGGTTGGCTTCCTCATCGAACAACTGGAACGCGAGACGGAAAACAAGCACCAAATAAGCATGTGGTTGCCATCTGCTGTTGTCAAACAATTGCCATAACAGCAAGAGTATTCTTTTGCTCTGTAGGCGCCATGACGTGTTGATAAAAAGGACAGCCAGCTCCAGTTTTAGGTGTACATCCGGTAAGATCATGTATACTACACTGGTTCTGCTTTTTTTCTGGCGAGACAAAAATGGTGCTGACTGCATCATCGAGTTCACCGGTATCCAATTGGTATCTGAAGGTTTCCATCAGCTGGTCGTTTCAATTCGTGAAGAATGTGGGATGGGAATCAGCAAGAGATTGAAGCAAATGATGAGGAGATGAAAGAGAAGTGCGAGCTCAGTGCGGTTGCAAGCGCTGAAGGTACACTAAACACTCGCTCAACAATTCCACTTTCCACACTGGTGATCTGGTCTGATTTCCTCTTGGTGTGTGCTGCCACCAGCCATCAAGTCCCCTGCGTCACAATCTGTTTTAGAGCGCCTCGAAAGCATTCGGAATCGACCAGAGAATGCTTTCTGTGCAGATTGCGACGTGGCTAATCCCAAATGGGCAGCTGTGAGTCACGGTGGCTTTATTTGCACCCAATGTGCTGGGGTTCATCGTTCTTTGGGGGTTCACGTCTCTTTCGTACTCAGTTGCACTCTTGACAAATGGACGGTGAGTTCAAGGGTCAATTCACTTAGAGATGGAGATGACCAATGTTCCTTGGACCATTTTAGGAAGAGCAGCTTCAAGTGGTTGATGCCATTGGCAATGATCGGCTGAACGAAGAAATGGAGTTTGCCATCCCACCAGACTTTCGCAAACCTCGAGGTAAATCGTCGCGGGAAGAACGAGCTAAGTTCATTCGTGCAAAATACGACCAACAACTATTTCGACAGTCCGACCAAAATGGCGTGAAGTGTCTTTCTCCACATGCCACAAGTCAGGAAGCGGACGAGTGTGAGACAGAATCAGATATGGCTGGCCTCACTGGCATCTCTTCCACACATGGTATGGTCGAGTATGTGGGGGTCTTGGTTATCGAGTTGATCGAGGGAGTCAACCTTGCTGGGATGGATATCAATGGCAAGTCTGATCCATATGTTGTTTTTCGACTTGGTGCGCAAACGATCAGCAGCAACAAAGTGATAAACAGTGTGAATCCCATATGGCAACAAACGCTGATGCTATCCTGGGATGGAGTATCCCCCTTGATGGCGGAGATTTACGATCACAACAGCATTGCAGCACATAGAGCAATGGGATCTGTTCTTGTGGGCGAACATGTATTGAGTAGGCTCCATGACTCCCCATTTGCAATCGACATGTGGCATCAAGCGCTCATGCCACGAGAATGGGCACAGAATTTCAGCGAGCACATTGTTGCTGGAGCTGAGGGAGTTGGCAAAGGCATTTATCGTGGCATCACTGGTATTTGGAAAGACCCAATCCGTGGTGCCAAAGCGGATGGGATCGGTGGGTTTGCCAAAGGCGTAGGAACTGGAGTGGCTGGTGTTGTCTATCGTCCTATCAAGGGTTTAGGCATTATGGTAAAACAAACCGCTCTTGGTGTTCGCAGCACGAAGAAAGAACGTCGGCAACGAAATCGACTCGACATGGTGGAAGCTGGATGTCTGCATTTGAAGTTGTCATTGCAGAAGTTTTAGTTGTATGTAGGACGCGTGCTGTGGTGTTCAGCTAGTTTGTCGTGTACAATAGAAATGAAAACCCTTGAATGAGAAGGATTAGCAGGTCTGTCAGTTGCCTACCACAGAGCTTCTAAAAGCTACAACATCATTCTGAAGCTTCCTAAATCGATCGAGTAGGAAAGCTGCCTCCGATTCTTCCTCTGCAATGAAATCAATCGGAATCAGCAAAGAGCCACACAAAAGAAATGTTGATCGCCAGATGCTTACCTGTGATGGTTGTCTTGAGTTCGATAATAAGATCTCCACAGAAGTCTGCAATGGCTGGACAAGCACCACCAAACTCTATCAGGGTTTCCTTCGATGCACGAGGTGATAGGACATATTGCTTCCACAACACGACTAAGCAATAGATGCATTGACTGATATGAAGTACCCATCTCTGGTCTCCTTGTTTACGGAACATTTGCTCATAATGGCCCAACAAGACACCATGAGGCACTCCAATGTCCAGAAAAAGCTTGATCACCCAGTTGAGCATGAGATCCACCATTGACGAGCCATTTCGCTGTTGATTTGTGACTCGTTCGTACCAAATCGCAAGGCGTTCAAGCTTCGGCGCCAACGCTTCAACAGAAAACACCACTGTGCGAGCCTCATGACCAGTTGAATAGAGAGCCCGACCAAGTCGAAGGAGCTTACACTGCAATTCCCCAATCCAGATTCCGCTCTCAAAAGTGCTGGTGTAACTCTTTTGGGTCGAAAGACCAGTAGCATCATACTGCTCCCTTCTCCACAGATTGAATTCTTGATCACTGGAGCTGCTTGGAATAAGACTGTAAATGATCTTTGCCCACAATGCAGCGACAATGTCTCGTTCGTCTGAGTCACATGTTTGAATGATGAAGAGGCATTCAGTCCACATTTGATACTTCGCAGCAAATTGGTTGTAAAGCGATGACGCGTCAAGCATCTTGAAAGTTAAAACCTTCACAGCATCTCGTCGCTGGCGCAACTCCTCCGCTGAAACTGTTGCAGATGCTTCAAGCTCAATAGTGGTTTGCTTCATAGCATTCAGCACTCGCAGTTGAAGCTGCAGCACATCCAATACGTCGGAGACCTCCTTGACGGCATCCATCGCTGAAGAGAATACGCCACTCTCTACTTCAACATGTTGAAGATCATCGATGCTCTTCAGGCAGCAAAGTGCTTTTGAGATGAAAAACTGCCTTTGGGATAGGTCTGGATTGTTTTCAAGGTTGTCTTCATTAACCTCATGGGCCCGATTCCACCATACCCGCGCTGCGGTCAGATACCGTTGTTGGTCCATATAAAGACGGACAAGAAGATCTTGGTCTTTTTCCTTCAAGAATTCTTCGATGAATGAAGAACGCACCTTGGTAAGCATGTCCGTGAATCCATTCTCAAGAAGCCAGGTGTACAGAAGTTCATGGAATTCGAGACTCTCCGATGCGATGGCACACCGCAAAAGATCATCAACTTGACGTGTGCGAGTTTCTTCATCAGTATTCACCATTGCGTCCATACCACTGACAGATTGGGGGCTCGAACCGTTCTGCATTGGCTGCGCTTTCCCAGTCTGCACCTTGTGCCCAGCATCAGCCAGCAATCGTTTGAGAGCAACCAAGATCCGATTGAAGCAAGCTCTGCGTAGTTTGCTTTGAGATGTGCGAATTACCACGGGTTCTTGCGTCTCATGTTCCGCAAAATTCTTCGCACAAGCAAGAGACAGCTTCACAACACCTTCATAGAATCCGAGCATTGCGTAATCCTCACATACTCGCTGCAGAACCTCGATGGAGTCTTCAGCATTCCACATATGGCAAGAATTCAGAAATTGCTTCAGGGATTCCTTCAAATGCGTCTCCTTTGCATTCGGGGCGCTCATTTTTGCTGTTGCCAGGCTCTTGTAACCTTGATAGTGCCACAAATCTGCAATTGAAAAAAAAGCTGGACACTGTTCACGAAGTCGTCTAATCAGATGCTGATTGTTCTCGTTTCGTCCACGCATAATGTGTTTGATCATCTGCTTAGCAGCAACCACCCCATCGGCAGTCGCAACCAACTCGCCAAAACTAAGGCGTGCCACACTCTCATCGATTGGTAGTTTTTGTTCAATACCAATCTGCAACAGCGAGATACCTTCGATGCATCTTAGCACCAACTCGTACAAGAAGAATAATGATTGCTGTTCTTGCTTCACCCGTTTCTCTCGTTTCAGTTGGTCCTCACTCCGACCTCTCTGATAACGATTTGCCAACTCGGCTACTCTTGACGGATACGTAGAGTTTGTTTCCATATTTCCATTTAGCATCGAAATATCACTCGTTTTTTGCAAGACAGAGCCACTGCTGATCGACACAGAATATGGACCAACGCCTTCCATCAGTTGACGAAGCTGGAAAAGGATCTCCCGAAGCTTCTCCAGCGAGGAGGCAGAATGAATCAGCTCAAAAACGCGAGTTGTGGACGAAGAGGATGGAGCAAAGTCTTGCGACTTCTTGTCGTTAACTGCATTTCTGACATACTTCCCAAGCATACGAGGGTACCACAGCGGCCTCAGTACACGACAGACAAAGATGTAAAGCCCATCATGCTGATAGGACATCTCCATCTCAGTAGTCATCACAATTCGTGTGTTTGTTGGTTCAGCTTTGGACGAGTAGTTCTCATTTACAGCGATTTGACCGCACTCAAAAATGGCCTGAATTGCAGTTGAGTATGTCAGTTCATCGTTCTTGGCATTCAAATACATCTTGGAAGACTTGTCTCCTTCAAGTAGAGCATCACTGTGAACACCACAGGCGATTGCCAGGAGCATAGCGCACACTTGCACTTCACCAAAGAACCGAACAAATGGTGCGAGTGCAGCCTTGAGTTCCCCACTACGTGACTGAAGCAGAATATGATGAAGCTGATCAATTGGTCGTACTTTCTTGAATAATTGGACACCAGCATTTGTTAAGCAGAGGAAATGGCGCGATGTCTGCGAATACTGAGAAGTCATTTCGCCGATGATGGGCATAACGTCTTGATCAATTGTGCCAATGCTTCCATTCGTCATTTCATCAAACGAACGTTTTAGAGTTCCACGTGATGAAGCTATAACGGATGAGGCATCACCTTCCGACATCAAGCATCTCTCACTTAGCTCTTCGATTTGAACAACTTTACCATTACACGAATCCAGTGAGATCGACTCTCGGATGGTTGGCTTGCGTGACGTCTGAGTGGGGATGCAGCTGGTTATCGGGTCGTGCGCAATACCAATCAGTTGATCCTGTTCATCTTTCCCTCCATCAACCATCAAAAAGACTCCTTGCTTATGAAACGCCGTGTGGACCTTTGATGGGCTCTTGCCAGGAGCGTATCCTGGTTGCATGCCTTCAGTACCATGATAAGTCGGTGCATCCGATAGAGCAATCGCTGGTGGTGGCAATCGGATGAAAACAATGTTCAACCCGGTCGGGCGTCTACTGCGAGGAATCGGCGTACCAACAGTGTACATATTTCGAGAGAACACACTCAAGTAGAATCGAATGCCATTCGAGCTGACAGCAACGAGGGTCACAAACGCCGACTCTTCTCGCGGAACAACGCAAAGCGACACGATCTGCATGCCGGTGTTTTGAAAGATTCGTTCATCGGGACATGAGACACGGATGCGACGATTATCTCGCGCATACTTCGCGCCGCCGTCCAACAAATTGAGTGAGCAGATCGCCTTGGTCTGTTTAGAGGTGACACCAAGATCGTACACCATCACGTGCGCATTGTCGTGAAGTGTGTAGAGGATACTTCTCTCCTCGTCGATCACAATTGAAACCACTTTTCCCGGCATCGTCACCAGTCCAGACAGAAAACTAGGCAAGTAGTTGAGATAACTACCAGTGTGGGAAATCTTGCGGCAGGAACGGTTGAAGAACGGAATCATTTGATCTTGTTGCTCATATATCACTTCGTACAAATCACCGTCACTTCCGCCAAAAAAGATGCGACCCGAGCTCGAACAAGTGATCTTCCGCACAACACAGTTGTCCGCGCTAACACTCAGCTTCGTGCGTTGTAATCTGATGCTGTTTACGTCGTTGTCTTCATAAAGAACGGCGAGGATGATGACTTCCACGGAAGTGGCAACCACAAGCAAATGACGCACTTTGTCTGTGAAGACGCCTCCAACAGGTGTGACGCACAAACCCACAGCGACAATAACTTGCTCAAAGTCGAACATTGTAAACTTCCCTCGCTTGGTGTAATTCCACAGAAATAAACGGTTGTCGACAGAACTCCAGGCATGGTTGATCTCAGGCATCAGCCCCGAAAGCGTAATAGTTTTCATTTGATCGAGCGATGCTGCAACGACCGGCGGGAGTGGGATAACGGAGCCTTTCTTGAGAATCTGCGGGCACCACTGGGTTGCATACGGCTCAAAAAAGTAGTTTTGAGGTTCCCCTTGGTTTGAAAGCTGTTCGAACAGGTCGGGGAACTTGCAGTCTTCCACAAGCACCTGGTCGATACGATTCTTCGCGTGTTGCAGCCCTTTCAGAAGCTGAGCGGTGCGATCCGAGCTGCCATTTGCGGTGACCAATGGAGAAGACCAGACGACGCTTGCTTCAGAGGAGCTCATCTCCACTTTGTCTAGATTTTGAGATTTGTAACCCTTCTACAGAGTGTGTAGACGATATTTCTGCTTGCAAAACGCGTGATCCCGACGCTTTCCTCTGCTGTAGTACTTTGCAGCGCGGGTAACAACCACCACCAGCGCGCCAAATTATTCAAAGCAGCGAGTGAGGACAGAACTAGTGTTCCTCGCTAAGCGTTGGTAAACAAGGGACACGGGACAAGGGACTGTGAACGCTTCAGGACCATTTCCTGCCCATGTGAATGACGATGCTGCACTCCTGTGCTGTCCATCAGAAATCCAAAAAGCAAAAGGGCAAGGAAAGGGATACACCTTCGTGTGGAAGAACACAATATGGATCTCGTTCGTTGCTTTCACCACGTTGGGCAGCTGAAGCACTTCATCATAGATTCAGAGAAACATGTGTCTTTTGGAGGCTTGACGGATTTGAATCGCACAACAATTCATCTCCGCAATTCAAGTAGCCTCACAACCACACAAATGAATTGAACCTTCCATAACCTACGTACCCCCCATCTCCTAACAGCTTCCCAGAACTGGATCCACTCATTTGAAGGTTCCACGTGGGAGGATCTTGCGTGAAGAGAGACAAGGTTTTTTGTTCAAAAAACCTCAAAATCAACGAGATTTCTCCACCACTCACTTCGAAAGCGATCTGGTCATGGGGCGCTCACAATCCATTCTACCAGCTTAGAGTAAGAAGGTGAGTTAAGCCGCTAACTTGTTCAGCCCCAGGCAACGCCATCCCATTTCCAACGGATTCCTAACTATAACACTCCCAAATCTAGAGGAACCTTCAACACAACATGGGCAAAGAAAAAGTTCACATTTCCCTGGTCGTCATTGGTCATGTCGATGCCGGCAAGTCGACCACCACTGGTCACTTGATCTACAAGTGCGGT